>JABJVR010000031.1:5139085-5165085 GCA_025773905.1 Chitala chitala
TGTGGTGGGTTGGCGCCCTGCCCTGGGTGTCCCCTGCCCTGCGCCCTATGTGCTCTGGGATGGACTCCAGGCTTCCCTGCGACCCTCACCAGGAATAAGTGGTTAAGATGATGGATGGGATCTGCTTATATTAGACAACTACAGTTTGAAGGTGTTAGCAATACTTTTTTAAACTGCTGTCATATGCAGTTGTATTAATAGTGAGAACAATGCTATAAATTAATGAAAACTTTGATACTTTAAACTAGATCTTTACAAGAAAAGTGCATATAATTATGATGGGAACTATTCTACTTCTGAATTTAAAGAGTTATTTCACTGTTTGTGTTTTCAATGGAATACATTTGAGTGCTGAAAAGAATGAATTGTTCCCTATTGAATCTATCCCTCCACTCATTCTTACTGCCCTTTTCTTACAACATTTTAATATATTTAAACAAATAAAACATCTTGTATGGAAAATGTAATCATTAATCAGACAACAAAGTACTGTACGTGACGCCTTTGCGAAAAAAAGCCTGTATCCTTTTTTTAGTAGGCGAATGTTTACTTCAGTGGGGGAAAAGCAACTATCAATCATCCTGCTTGACAGTACTTTGGGCTGGTCCTTCAGAATCAGGAAGTTCTAGAAATTTCTTACTCTCCAGGTCCAGCTGGTGTCACTTTTGAGCAATCGCTTCAGGTTTGAAAAACGCTTAACATAAAGGTGCGCGTTTTATTAACGCAAATAATCGCAGCGGTTGTTTTATTCAAAGCACAAATACGAAAATACTCGTTTTACAGATTGCTTATTTTAATTGTACCGATATATTGTTTTCAACATTCATAATGCATGACATCAAAGTGTGGATACCGGATTAGTATAATTTAAATTAAACCTGCACAATCACATTATGCTGTATCGACCGCTGCATGTAGTTGACGTAATCCCCCGGGTCGGGACAGGGGTTCGACTGGCTCCCAGAACCAAAGACCCGTCCGGCTCAGCGGGCCTGTCCTCCTGCCCGGTGCGTTGCGCAGGCAGCCACGGTTCCGGTTCGGAAGCCGCGCGCTCCTCTCCTACATCACACTATACGTATTTATCTTGAATTCCGTCAGAAGAAATGTCTCAGGATTTATAATAATTTATTATCCCAATAATATGTTATTTTAAGTAACAACTAACACTAGTGTAACATTTAACGTACAAAGTGTAATGAAGAAGATTACTTTCAGAGCACTATTAGTATATGTTACAGCACTATTAGTATATTGTATGTCAGTTATTTTAATTGTTACAATACGAAGACATTAACAGTACAGTTAGCAGATAACACACGGTATGCGGCGTATTTTAAAATGGGGTAATCATGCGGCACATCTGGACCCAGATGTGTTCTTGCATTGAAGTATTTTAGACGTGCACGTTTGTAACAAGAAGGAACATGAAATTACATGTCGCTGTGTAGGAATAGTGGAGGCCCTCTGGCCATTTGGAAAGGGGGGGGGGTGTGTGCTTGTACAAATTAATTCAAATAAATGCCACAAAGTGATTGAAACAGACTTTTATTTTGAAACTAGCTCGGAGATCTTACATGCTCCGCGGTGTCATTAAGATAAAAAAAATGGACAGCCCGAAACACAGCAGTCTTTGTCTGGACTCAGTTTATCCTGAAACAGCAATGCGGAAGGCAAAGTACACAGTAAAATTATTTAATATTTAGGCTGCTATTTTAGACCGTTTACAATGCTTTTAAAACACAATACACGGTGCATTGTGCACTGCGCAGTTAATCGTTTACTAATCTATAAATAGTTGCTGGTTGTCAGGATGTCTCTTTTATAACTTGACACGGTTTTTTATTAAGAAAGCGACAACATTATAAAATGTAATGGTAACCATATTTAAAGATACTATCTAAGCCCATTTAATGACAATATCAAAAATTGCATTCTAAGAATTTCAATCTACACATTATCCATCCATCCATCCCTTATCTTAACCGCTTATTCCTGGTGAGGGTCGCGGGGAAGCCTGGAGCCCATCCCAGAGCACATACGGCGCAATCTATAAATTATATTTCATTTAAACGTTTAATATTACCGCATACATACCAGTTATAGTTGTAGTACACATTCTTTCCAGTTTATGAACTGGAAAGAATGTGTATTAATGACCTGCAACTTTTTGACAGGATATTTAAAGGCAAAAATAATTCTTACTGAAGTTTTCCATGAAATAAAACGAAAATATATCGCTTTAATATAAATATATTGGCGTCTGATAGTATTAGTATTAGACTAGTTTTAAATCCAGCGGCAGGTTTGGACCCATACAGACCATGTAACCCCATAGTCAGTTTTTCTCTGTTAACTGACCGTCGGCACTGATACGAATCAAATCAAATGCGTCAGTAATAATGCGCATTACCTCTTAAATAAATAGCTATATGGGACAATATAGGACATATTGTTAAAATATGCGCTGTATATAAACGTTACTTTGTAGGTCACAGGGAACCACACGGTTCAGGAAAACCGTCTGCTGGACGGGTCTTCGCAACAAATGCGCAGCATGCCCGGAGTGCACGAGTGGATTTCATGTCTGTGCAATGGGGGGGGGCTAATTTACAAAGGGACGTTTAAAAATCCAGTCCGAGGTATCCATTTTACAAAGGGACGTTTAAAAATCCAGTCCGGGGTATCCTTTTTACAAAGGGAGGTTTAAAAATCCAGTCCAGGATTTGCCTTTATCTCCTTGGGTTTCGCTTCTGAGAGTGAGCTGTGCGTGGTTCGCCTCAGCCCATTGTGTGCGCCGCTGTTTTGTGTTCAGAAGGAAATCGCTGTCTTCTCGGCGACTCGCAAAACCGTCGTTGCTTAATTTATTTTATTTTTTTAAACAGCTAGTCGACACAGTTATACAGCGATGTCTATAAGCATCGAGTCGGGCTTCTCAAGTGAGGAGGTGCTCAGCGTGCGCTTTCCCCTGCACCGCGCTTGCAGGGATGGGGATGTGGGCGCCCTGTGCTCGCTGCTCCAGGGCGCCGCGAACCGAGCGGACCTCGTCGCCGAGGACTCTTTTTACGGCTGGACACCCATCCACTGGGCTGCTCATTTTGGAAAGGTAGTCGGAAAACAAGCGTATGCTCCCATTAACCTTTAACTGGAAATGTTGAACATGGGAAATTACTTCGCAGCTGGTCGCGGAATTAGATGGCGTTAAAATTCGCGCACGTTTAGGACCGAAAGTTAAACGCTACTTTACGCCTTATTAACGCATAAGAACACGTGGAAAGTAATACGCTATAGCTTTAAGATAAATTATATATGGTTTCGCGATAGGTACCGCAGCGTACTACTGTTTAGCCAGCTTCCGAAAGCGTTTGGGCTAATTCGCGGTCGAAGTCTGAGGATTGAGTATCATTACATTAATATTAAGGGATCGGTTTGTTTAGATCCGGCTGGATATACAGGCGTAAGACCGGGTAGGTCTTGAACAAAGACATATTGTGTTTTAGCCAACAGTTGTGGAGCAGTTACAACTGAATGCCCTAAAATGGCTCGTCGTCTGTCATTGGAAAATTGCCTTTCTGTGTTGTGAACTACGCTGTATTTGTAGTGCTCGATGTTTATTTTGACGTCGCACATCGCTGCTGATGGTGTGCAGTCATTCTGTGTAGCGACTGGGACGTGCTGCTAACGGATTACTGATGACTGACGGTAACGAGCTCGGCTCGAGCTCGTTACCTTTGGAGGGAAGAAAGGCTTTTACTGGCGGGTCGGTAATAATGCTCGCGAGCGCGTCTCCAGCTCTGTGGGCTGGGCTGCTGTTTCATTTGCTCAGTGTGAGCCAATAGGATAATGCGCGCCAAGTCAAAGCGTTCCAAAAAAAAAAAAAAAAAACACGGTTCACTTTATCCCGAGGAATGCGGGGCGGGGGAGGGGGGTGACACTTTGTCATGCTTTTTATTTTGTTTCGGACTTTCAGCAGTAGATTTATAAGCAACGCAAGTTTACAAGCAAAGGCAGATTTATAGATCTACAGATTGCATTTTGTGTACATCCAGTGCTTTCAGTGTAAAAGGGCCATTATTATTGTTGGTGTTGTTTATTAGTCCCATAGCGGGGAAGTGCAGTGTGTCCCCTGCCCTGCGCCCTATGTGCTGTGGGATGGGCTCCAGGTTTCCCCGTGACCCTCGCCAGGAATAAGCGGTTGAGATAATGGATGGATGGATGTTTGGGAGGAATGCACAGGTGTAACAGACCCATGCTGTATAAACACACCATGACTTTATAATATATAAATTAATATATTAATGCTTCTGTTTCAGGGAGATGGTAGAGTTAATGTAGAATAAATTATCTAATTTTTTTGTAGGCCTTGTCCTGCAGACATCCATGTTGTTTCCTTGAACGGCTGCCTCTTATTTTTAGGGAATTGCTGTTAAATTAATGCCCCTCATGTCTTCCTACCAACCACAGGCCTAGCATTATTTGAAAGCATTGTTTGTCCTTGTTTAGAGCTGGCTTGAGGCTTAATGTTCTACACCTGCTGTTTGTGTTTTTAGGATTTGTGCCTTGATGCTCTCACACGTTGTCTAGGAGCCATCTTATTTCCAAAATGGTTACCTTTGTGCACAGTTTTGTGTGATTTACACTCCCAGAGAGAGTGTGAACAGAAGTGCAGACTGCAGTGACTGGAAATGGAGACAGTCTAAGGTGTATCTGTAGTTGTAGAGAACGTAATATGACAGTAGTAGTTAAAGGTTTTCTCTCAGGTTACACCGTGTTTGGCTTGCCTTTAAATGATGTGTTCTGCATGTCTGTTAGGCCAATAGTGTAGCATAGCAACACAGGTTGTTCTTCCCCTGTCTGGTTTATTTTAATATATTCCATGCAGGAGTGGCTGCGGTTTGACACAGTTTGAAAGCTTGGACCTGGTTCCTGGAAGCGTTGGGCAGTTTCTTGTAGACATCTTTTTCCTTTGTACTGGGAGGGTGTTGTTGTTGCCGAGAAAAGCCCAGTGCATGTTTTAATCTTTGATTTATTGCCTTTTCGGTTTAGCTTGAGTAATGATTTCTAGCAAACCATAACTTGACAGACATGCAATTGTGTGCCAACTATTTTAGAAGTTAGACACGCAATAGTGTAGAACAATCCTGAAATCTTCAAGTATGTAGCATGAATAGTTCAAAAGTAATGAGTTATGGAGCTTTGTAATTTTTCAGCAAGACTCAGTTTTTGAAGTTTAATGAGGGCCACATCTTCTTTTTAAAGTCTCCATATCTCAGAAAATAAATATTTTATAAAGGCTTAACATTTTGCACACTCATTTTTGAGTACAATGATATTTATATAAAGTGTAAAGCAAACCCAGTATGGTCAGTGGGGCAGGAGGCTCTGTTGATTTCACATGAAATGACTCCATATGGACGACTTGTATTATTTGGGTTCAGAGGGATTTAACTGTGGTCAGCACGGGATTTGTAGTCTAGGCTCTACTTCGATTTGTGCTCATCAAGGAAATGAAAGTTCTCTGCTTTTAGAAGTCATTGCCCCTTCATGCTTTTCCTTATTTTTAGGTTATAGGTTTAGTTTTTTACACTAGCTGCAATTAGCACACCAGTTAGCAATTGGCTGATTTAGCAAGGTTTTCTGTTGATTGTCCGTTGAAGAAAATAACTTTTAAAGGCTTAATGAAAGCACATTATCAGCTAACGTGTCACTGATGTATTTCCTGGGAGATAAAACAGTTCAAAATCAGCCAGGCTATACAGTCCATGATTGTAAAGTCGTATGAGGCAAAACAAAAGAAATATAAATTACAGAATCACACCCTTTACAGCGTTTCCTGTAGGTTTTCACATCATCACTTATCCCTGCTTATATTTATATGCCCTTTCATACTCTTTTGGAAGAGTTTTTTAACATTATCTGCAAATCTACTGGTCGTCCAGCTTCATGTCTGGTCTCCTTGTGGAAACCTGTTGCCTGTCTTGAATTACTTGAGACTGATTAGCATTTAAATAGCTTGTTAACTTATTTTTGCCTTGTTTTTGTCTTGCGTCACCAAAGCTGGAGTGTGTGATGCGTCTGGTCCAGGTGGGCAGCGGTGTGAACGCCGTGACCACGAGGTTTGCCCAGACGCCCACCCACATCGCCGCCTTTGGGGGGCACCCCGAATGCCTGCTGTGGCTCCTGCAAGCGGGGGCTGACATCAACAGACAGGTTTGTCTTCTCAAAACCGAGCATGGCTGTGGGGGGGAGGGGTCATATTAGGCAGCCCCTCACACAAATTCCATTTATCTATGATGTGTGTGTGTGTGTGTGTGTGTGTGTGTGTGTGTGTGTGTGTGTGTGTGTAATAAGTGTTTATGCATAATTGACAGCAGCTGTGCTGATGTAACTAGTTTTGATGTAATTTTGCTACAATATTTAACTTCAAAGAGCTTTCATATTTCATTTGTTTCTCAGTACGTTTTGATAATATCTGCTTCTGTTATAATTAAAGGGGGAAAAAAGTTTTGAAAATTTTGGGCCCGTGTGATTTATGGGTTTGATCATTAATTAATATTAATTTATAAATGAATGATTACTTTTCAGAATTTTAAACATTTTTTTGAATCATGAAAAAACAGCCACATAATTTAGAATAATGCACGAAACTGTAATGTGTAGGAAACAACTTAAGATCACATACATTGTGGTTTAACATGACCTGACAAAGGTCCCCATGCTTGGGGAGTTTCCTTGGCAACCATACAGTCAACCTCCTTGGAGTTCTACACATCACTGCTGTAAAATAAAAAAATTAATGTATATCCCTCGCCCTACATCTTTAATTTGTTCAAGGACTCGTGACTTTGATTAAACCCTTTAAGAAACGATGTAGGCATCCCATAAATATTATCGTGCATGTATATTTATGATAACATGCATACATATTTTATACGTTTTATGTATAATGCTGTACTGTTATCAGCTGTTAACGCCATCTGCAGCAGCGGTTTGAACATAAGAACCATGGACACTGAGGCCCAAGACTATTTAAGTGTTTAATTTTGTGTGATTTTTGCACTTTTTGTTTTTAGGTTTTTTTTTTTATAATTATAATTTTTAAGGATTTTAAATATTTTTTTTACTGACCGACTTAAAGTTCGATAAACCAACGTTAGAAAAAATATTATTTAATTTATTATTATTATTATTATTATTATTATTATTAACAAAAACAGCAGTAAAGTTTAAAAAAAAAAAAAAAAAAAAAAAAGGAAATCAAAATGATGTAGAGTGATGTACATACATTTGACCCCTGATCAATATGGAGTTGAACTGCATGGGTCCAGTTATATGTGGATTT
The DNA here is from genome assembly GCA_025773905.1 of Chitala chitala. Taxonomy (NCBI): domain Eukaryota; kingdom Metazoa; phylum Chordata; class Actinopteri; order Osteoglossiformes; family Notopteridae; genus Chitala; species Chitala chitala. Next base: position 5,146,425 of record JABJVR010000031.1, read on the forward strand.
TTCTGATAATTATATTGGAAAATTTTAGGGAGGTTTGGCAAAATTTGAAGACGGGGAAAAAAAAAAAAAAACACAGGTTTTCGACCATGCAAGTGTGTGTGTGTGTGAGTGAGTGAGTGAGTGAGAGAGAGTCATATACTCAGGGCCATCCAGCATGGCTCCACAATACATTATTAAATACTGACAATTTAAGTATCTTAGCAAGACTATGCGAGTCCTAAAAATGCACCTGTGAGTTGATTTACAATATTCACAAGCCTGTTAAATGAAATTTCAGAGGCTTGACTGTATCAGAGTGGATGTGTTTTTATCCAGCTGTGCAGCTGCTGGTGGATGCACCAGGCATGCCACATCATGCTAGGACTGAGCATCACGGCGTTTATTGAATGTTTGTGGTTCTTACTGTCACTGCAGTTTTCCTCCATACCTGTCAGGCGAGGTACCCTTTTCTGATATGCACTCCTGAGAGATGGCTGCTGCACCCTAATTATTTCTCACCTTGTAGGAGAGCTCAGTGCCAGCCTTGGAGTGATATGCTCACTGGTAAGGCTGGGTAGAAGTTCAGCAGCCCCAAGTGTTTGTGTATTTGCAATGGCATTTGGTCATACCCATTGACTCCCATGTCTTTTCTCAGAGAATCACTTACTCCCTCCTAACTCAGTCTTGACCCATAGCAGGGCCTGTCCAGGTTGGCGCTCTTTTGGCCCCACCCAGGGGTACACTGCATCTGTGGCTTTATGACTCATTAGAGATTAGTTCTCTGCCAGGGCACTGACCAGAACATGTCATTTCAGAAAAAGATGCAGTGATGTGTAATCAGCAGCACCCTGAATTTACAGGCTTGTCTATTTCTACCTGCTTTGTGATTGGCGGCTGTGCATGCGTGCTGCTGAGTGCTTCCTCACCCTTGTGCCCCTCTTCTCCTTTTCGTGTCCCTGCTACAGGACTATGTGGGCGAGACCCCGATCCACAAGGCCGCCCGGGCTGGTAGCATGGAGTGCATAAAGGCACTTCTGATGCAAGGAGCCAGAGCTGAGTAAGTGTGGCGCCTCACTGAGCGTGCTTACCCTCCACTCTGCTGCACACTCAAGTAACTACTAAAAAGGAAGTGAAATCATTTGGGGGACTCCACCCAATGCCCCAGATGTGGTTTTCTTTACCTACACGAGTTCCAGCATGATTCGGAACCGCTTGCCAACAGGACCCTGTGACTCCATTTCAGGAAGAGACTTGCTGGAAGTGTAAAACAGGCCTTTTTCCAGCTGTAAGATTTTTATCTCTGGTTTTAATCCCTATCTGATCAGACGGGCTATAAAGCAGTTATTTTAAGGGCCGTCCATCAGCTGTTGTGGCTGAAACCAAGTCAAAATCTAAAAAGGGTGGATTACTTCACCATATGCTGGAGTGCAGTTCATTTCTGTAAAACAATAAAAAAAAAAAAAAAAAAAAAACTGTAAAACGTGTCACAAGCTTAGCAGCTACAAATAATATTTTTGAATTACAGCAAATAAGGTTAATGTGGTCGTTAAATGAAACAAAAAAACTAGCAAAACAACTTGATATATGGCCCGTGTCTGCCTGTGTAGTGGTCCGAGACCTGCCTTGAGCGTTTGCTAGCCTTCCAGAATCTCCTGCTGTGGTTGCCAGGGTACCCAACATGTCTCAGATTTGGTCTCCAAATTTACACCGTGCTGGCTTTGGAGGTAAAGCTGCATCAGAAGGTGTTTTTGGTGGAGTTCCTATTTAAGCCATCTTAAAGAAACATTAACTCTTACAGAATTTACAGTTGTATGTATTACATATTGTCAAGTTAATATTGAAAAAGTACTTTAGCATCTTGCGTTAACATGTAAAATTTCAGTGTCTCTGTTGAAGCCTCAGGTATGGTTTGATAGTTGATTTATGGGCAAATGCACATTTCTTCATTGTTTTGTAGACTCCTGAATCATCCTTGCTTTTTCTAATTTAAATTCGTTCAAAAAGGGGTTATCGCAGCTTCCAAAGACAGTGGGGCACTCGTGCCCTGAGGCTCTTGGAAAAGACGAACCTTGTTTACTTGCTCGGGTTGGGGACTAGCATTTGGCCATCAGCACCCAGTTCTTTGCCCAGAACATCATTTTATAAGCAGATGGTGGGTATTGACAGTGAGACGAGGTGCTCCCTCTCTGTTCAGTAAATCAGGGCAGCCCCAATCTTGGTGTGGCTGCCGCGTCCGCTGAAGAGCTCTTCGTGAGCACACTGGAGGCTCACTGAAGTTCCCGCTCAGTGCCTATGAACAGCAGCCCTTTACCTCCTGACAGATCAGTGGTTTACTGGTCCACACTGGCACAGACCTGCAGACAAGCTTTCAGTACCACTGGAGTCTAGTGACACTGTCCTAGGGATAAATCTTGTGTATTAAATTTATCACAAGGTAGTAGTACTGGAGAAACAGGGCCCTGTTTATACATATTGAGCTGTTTTGCAGTGGTAAAGGAAGCTAGTGGGTGGCTTTGTGTACGGTTTTAAGGGACAAACACGCTTTTCAAAAGGCTGCTAGTTTTCACATAGCTCTGCAGTGACTTCTGAGCAGACCACTGGGTAGGAGGATCCCTGCTGGTGGCGACACAGCATCTGTTAACCTGCACACTACCAGGTGGAATCGCAGAGGCACATACCTGTGAAGGCCCATGTTGAATGACTAAGTGCTTTAGACACACCTGTAGCTGGGTGGATATAAAGCACCTCACTAAACACGCTTAACTTGAAAAGCTATATTAAAGGGTGCCTTTAAAGCAAAGCTAGTAACCGTGGTTAACTCTGCTGTGTTTCCATTGGCAATGCCTGTGTCACCTGTACCCTTTCAGTAAACGGGTTCCTACGTTATTTATACCGTTACTGAGTTTTGGTTGCTGCGGTCTTAATGGGGTAAATTTATACTGTTCCACATATTCTGAAAATCAAGCTGCAGGGCTTTCAGTTACTTTTCAGCCCCTGCGTATTTTGGTGGAGTCAGAAGTTTGCAGGCTCTGTACTCGTAATACGTAAGGTATTTTGTTTTATTAACTGCTAAGAGAAGCGAACTTAACAGGCATTAAGGGTTGATGTACTATGAAATTCAGATACAATAGATTATTTTTAGTAGCCTAGAAAAAAATTAGGTCATATAAACTTAATTGATATTCTTCCTGTATACTACCTATTCACAACAGGACGAAGTTATGCTCCCAAATATCACAGTGGCTCATGGAACATTCTTGAAGGCCTCTGGGAACTATCGGTGCTGTTCTTCTGCCAGTAGTTATAGCTTGTTTTAAAAGAAAGTTAGCAGAACCCCTTGTTGGGCCTTTTACAATTTAGAGGCACCCCTGGTTTGATTGACCCCTGGTTTGTCTGTCTGATGATTAAACGTTGTGGGCACCATCTTTTGAAAGTCAGAAGCAGATGTGCTTGTATAGTTCACGTTTGAAGAGGTTTTGCTGTCCATCATATCCTAGAGCGTCAACCTTTAATTATCAGCCAAGGTAATGCAGTTTGTTTAAATGTACGGTCAGTGTTTTTGTTTTTTAACAAATACAGTTTAAAATTGCTAAATTTGTTTTTGAAGCCCTGTTTACATTGATGTTAGTGTTAGTTTTAGCCTATGTATCAGACACACTATTTCCTGCATTTTGGGATTACATTTGCTTTACAGGTCATATAAATTGTCTTGTAAGGGCTGAGTCAATAAGATATTGAAGTTTTTGAAATGTTTCCAGAAATGTTTTTCTTCCCTGCAAGACAAATCTACCCATAATCTTCCCTCAGATGAAGTGAATTTTCAGCACCACTTTGTCTTCACATTTGTTCTCATGGCAACCAAGTAATTTGTTAGTTTGTACTAAAATCTCCTAAAGGGTAATTCATAAGGGCAATACAGGCAGTGAAAATCATACAGAACATGTCAAGGCCTTTTCATCAGTTTGTGACAGTTCAGAATTGACACAAATGGAGCTTTGAATGTGTAGTAGTTTTTACACTGAAAAGTCAGACGATTTGTCCGTTTTCTCTCTCTCTCTCTCTCTCTCTCTCTCTCTCTCTTTCACACACACACAGACACACACATAAACACAGCCATATAAACCTGTGTAGACTTCCTGTTGGAGCCTTTGAGTTTTGTCAGGGCTTTAGTTGACTGATTCGTGCTTTCTTGATGTCTTCTGTGGAACAGTATAAATGTACCCTCACTTCTTTGTATAAACGTCTTGTACACAGAGCTGGGAAGTCATTTCAGTGGTCTGGCCTGAATGGTTTATGTTGAAATCAGCACTAAGTTTACATGCCATGTGTGTACCACTTTTTAAAAATTATTATTATTAAGGACCCACATGAGGCTGCCCTTTCACAAGTACTAGACGGGTTCGTACTGCACTCAGTTTAAAATTTTTGAGTAACCACAGATTTGCACCGTGCGCGTCTCTGTCCTTTTTGTGTTTTGTTACTTGAGCAGTAAGCCATGTCCTTCATTAAGTGCATTTTAAGCATGGCAGACTGTCATGTCTGTAAAACATGCATTTCCTACAAGGACAGTTCTAATCATGCCATTTAATATCACTAGTCGCTAAATGAAGCTAAGTATTAAAGAAATATATTCCTGGTTTATCATAGTTTTACCAAGGATTTTTGCAGAAGTATTCTATTGTATAAGTGTACTTATCAGCCTTGTAAACAATAGATGCTGTAGATTTTTTTTTATTGTGAATATTTGTCATGTGACAGTCAATGCTTGCTGGAGACCAGGTCCTATAGGATAAATAAGAAAACTTGATTAGTGTTCCTGTCTTTTCTATGGTGTTGGCAGGTTTCTTTACATGTGGTGTTACCACTGATACCTGTTCTGCGTATTTGGATCTCCTGGTACCAGTGACGTCTGTATCCTTTCACCCCTTTAGTTATGACCTCATTATAATTTCTGTGCATGGCATGCAAACTTGGTACTGTTATATGCTTTTGTATCTAAAGTCACAAAATTATGCCTGTTAAAACTTCGAAGCCCTGGAGTCTTTTTGACAATGATGAAATGTGCATTTGGTTAGACATCATGACTGTACTTAAGAGACTGGTTGTTATTACTCATGTGTTTTATGTGATCATTAATACTGCAAAGTAAATTTTTTTTAAAGCATGTTCAAAGTGTTTTGTTACCTGTTGTTGTTTCCTTTGACAGCTGTAGTTCATTTTTACATTTTGGAAGCCAGTAAACTCCTAGTTTGATTCTGAGAAAAGGTAATACACAGATTTAGAGAACTGTTAGCCTAGATAATGCTCATGATTAGCACTTAAATTCTCGGTTTTAATAAAACGATGTAAACACAAAATTAAATATAATCATATATATAATTTTAATCCATTTTATCTTTTTCTAATATGGATGTTGGTAATAGATGTACACCGTCTTAAAAAATGTTTTCGTGCTATTTTATTAGCGGTTTACCAAAAGGAAAGATGTAAACTTGCATTCATTTTGTTTCAGTGATAGTTGCTAATCTCTATATTAAAAAGTGCACAAAGGCTGGCTGATTCAACAGGAGCCGTTAACATCTGGTACTTCAAAGGTCTAAGTTACCAAGCAAATATTCCCAAAGATGGAGTGGCTTAGCAGTCTTTTTGAGACTTGGCAGCAAGCAGTACAACCATCAGCCTCTGGGGAAGGAAGACATTTCCAGTTTAAAGAGGATACAAGCTTTGATTCTAAAATTTACCATTTTATTATTTATTTGTTGAAAGAGTGCTTGGTCATCAGGTTTTGCTGAGGATGAAGATCACGTGAGAATTTTCTGCTGTAAAGTTAACCGGGGTAACCCTGTGTCTCACCTCTTTGTTACATCTTAATCAAAGTAGTTTGAAATTCATAATGTTTGTATTTGAATAGTTTAAATATGTGTACATTCTTGGTAAATGTGTAGAATCATTTGTAAAATGCTCGTTGCTTGTCCTTTAAAGCTGCAGAATCTAGAACAGCTCGGGGCATGCAGTTCATAGAATTCCTTTTTCAATTTAGTCGTATTTAACTGGCACGAAATAATTTCCGACACTTTTCATTTTATCAATCCTATATGACTGTTGCTATTAATTTCGCAGCAATTCATTAGCATCCCTTGTGGGAATTTCATGACTTGTTCTTTCTTGCATGGAGGCTGTGGTTCAACTGCTTGTTCTATAAATTTTCTCACATTGTGTTTGCTGGGACTTGCTGAAGTACCAGAACCTCAGCAATCTAAATAGTCACATTTATGTAATAAATGTTAATAAACTTAATAAATATCCAATTATCCGTAATTAATAAATATCCAAAAAAATGTAAAACAAGATTTACATAAACTGTCTTAAACTTTAGCAAGTCATACATACATTTTGCAAACATTTTAAAACTCAATTTTAGACATGTTCAGAGCAAAAGAATATTTCTTTTTGTAAAAATATTGGTATTGTGAGAATATTTCTTTAAAACCATTTTTGTATGAAATCAGTATTTGTTCAAATCTACTTAATTTCACGAACTAGCTTTTAGCTGAGTTCTGAGCTGTGTCAACACAGCATTTTCAATTTACTTTTTAAACCAACAGTAAATAGGGATGTAAAAGTAGTGTAATACATGCAGCATGTGACCCTAATGGCTGTGTGGATGAACAGTCCTTCGTTTTTTCCCTGGATGGTTTTTGCTTACATTCCAAACACTTTCTGTAAAGACTCAGTCATGATACATTTTTGTTTTCAGTGGAAATTCCTGTAATAGAACTGTTAGTTTTTATAAAAAACCGTGGCCGAAATGTCAATGCTTCCATTATTAGGTGTACATATAACTGATGTGTATAACGCTGTTCTGTGTGTTGCTGTTTGCCTTTGCTTGCTGTAGCCTTTTTTTACACTGAAAATTAATCTGTGAAATGACCTCTGAAAGAATCTTGTGAACTCAGATTCTTAATTAGGTTTTAAATCATCTGTTTTAAAATAATGTAAGCTGTCCCTGTAATGTTGGGGATGGTTTACTGTCAAATTGACTGACTCTGAAAAGGAGTCTTTAAAAAGTGGGTAGCTTCAGGGAAGCGTCTAGCAACACTTTGTTGATTAGAGACTGATTCCAAAAATGTGGGTCATGACCATCTGCCATTAAAGGAATTCCATTCTTGGAACATCTCGGATATCCTTCTGTTTACATGACTCCCACCTGTTCGTGTATACAAGCAGTGCTTTTAATATCACACTGAGTCTCACAAAGTGTTTGGAAAGTAAAAGGCATCTGAAAAGCCTAGTGTTAGGAGGGGCCCGTTTATTCTTTTGACTGTTATGTAGTGGTCATATTTCACTTCAGAGCTTTTAAAATGTAGCCTAAACAACCACTATAAATTTTAATGCGGTTTAAAAACAGTATGTGCAGCAAATTATTAATATTGGAAAACTATGCAATATCAAAATTACTTTTCGCTGAACACTGATGCAAAAGTACAAAAAAAAAAGAGCTATAACGGATACTGGATATTTGATTTAAAGTTTTGCTTTTTTATGTTAAACATGCACTACAGCAAAATGAAATGCAGCAAATTAATTATGCAAGTGACCAGAATATGTTTTTGGGAAATCGTACTTAATCTCCGTCGCAGCCTTGCCCTCCAGAGCGCCCTTCTGCGCTGGACCTCCTCGTTGCCTTGTGCGAGTATTATCTGAGCCGCTGGTCTGAGGGACGGTGAAAACTGCAGGCTCCCCTGGTACTGCCCGCCTGTGCCTCAACCCGTGTGCACGAAGAAGAGACTGAAAAGACTGGCCGTGGAGCGCAGAATGGTCCCGATCATCACATCTCTTTCAGTGTTATACAAGAGCAGTTAAGTCCTTACCTGAAAGCCCAGCGACAGCCCAACAGCCATTTGATATTTGCCCACAAAAGACTTGCTACTTGCTGACCTCCACTTTTGTTTTTCTGTCTTGCTTTGGTTTGGGTCACAGTCTGCATTCTGTCCTGTTTAATCATACGACTGACTTCTTGGCCCATCTCAAACTGGTGGACCTCCCTTAGTTCCCCTTCCTGGTGATTTTCTTGACGTCCATGTGGACATCTTGAATGTTTTCAAAATGAGCACTGATAAGCTTGCTTGGTTTAACTTCCAGGTGTTTCGATCATTTGTCTGCTCTCAAAAAGACAGCAGGACTTGTGGTCTGTTAATTGTCTTCTCTATCGAGCTAATTCTTTACTTCCAGTTTCATATCTACCTCTTTTACTTGCATCTCTTGCAGTTTTTCAGGCGTCAGGAATTAGGAAAAAGCATCAGTGAGCCCTTTTCTGCCGCTTCTTGCCCATTACAGAGTACTCCCGGGTGCAGCTTTGTTACACAACATCCATGTCAGATGTCATCCCAACTTGCTTTGAGCTCTTAATCTACAAGTCTTCTGTGAAGAATTTGACAGTGGTTTTATTTCCATGTTCCATCAGCTTTTTTAGCTGCGTTTCATTTTGCTTGTGCATTTACGTAAAAAACAGATTTTTTTTTCTCTCAAATTTCAAAGTTATGTTTTAATAATTTTGCAGCATAGTCTAATACCAAAACTATAAATATTTTATATTAAATATTAATTTAATACAAGTACATATAAAATGTAGAAAACGCCAATAAATGCCGGCAGTTATAACTGTTAAAATTTATTAGGTATTTTAACCTACGTTTTGCATAAGTTCTGGGACAGTTTTTGTTCTGGCTGCTTTAGTGTCATGAGCATCGACCATTTCTGTGGATTCTGCCGACCCTTAGGATTTAGAAGGGACGTTTAAGGAAAAAAAGCTAGGCTAAGACAGGTCAATGAGGATCTCTTGCAGTCACCAAGGACCTGGACTCCACTTAAGATTATAGACTGTTGTTGTTTTGAATGTTACCTGCAGTATTAACCCTTTGCTAAGATCTGTTCTTTTTTTTAATCACCTGTCACCCTTTCCCTTATGAAAGTGACATAATTATAAACTGCTGCAGAGAAGTTCTTAAAGATGTTACAAAAAAAAGAAAAAAACGTACAAATCTTAATGTTTTGCAGCTATTGAATTGGAAATGACTTGATTTTTTCAAGTAATCCTAGAAAGGGGGAGCATTCCAAATAGACACTGCTGAGTCTGCCACAAGTGCTTCTGCGAAACCTTACAGTTGTGGCATTGAGTGTTCTCAGTATCGCTTCGTATCTACACACTGGCAAACCGTTGAGGTATTTCTTGCGGTGATTGGTTTTAATGCTAGGAATACAGTTAAGATAGCCTTGTTTAGACCTGCATGCTTTGCTTATAATAATTGTAAAAAATTTTTGTATTTTGTTTTTAATTTAAATTGTTATCTAACAATTAGGAGTACTTTAGTTCAGGTCTAATCAGAAATGTGTGTCACATTGTCACAGTTAAGCATGGTTTCTAGACTTTCTGAAGGTGATATGTTAGTTGTAAACAAGCTGTGACAACAGTTGTCTGTGTATTCAGAAACTAAAAAGCAAAGCATTTCAGGACGAGAAAATTAAATGCTTCATTTTTCTGCCACTGGATGGACCCTTTGTTTAATTTTTACCTTCCAGGTGTTTGAAATGTTTTGTTTCAGGTGGTGTAGCCATGCCCCAATCTGTAAGAACAGCGGGTCTCAATAACAACATCAGGATTTTTTTGGAGAAGAACATTATGTCCATATATTATTTCTGCACGTCTCGGTTAGGGGTGACAGATTTCTTCTTTCCGCTGGCATTTTTTTGTCAGTTGTCAAGGATACGCAGATCCGAAAAACACGATCTCTGGAGAAGGGCAGAGAACTGGGGAAGGGCAGACAGCTCCAGGTCATTTGAATCTGCTCTCAGTGTTGTCCCTAAGGGTGCTGGAAACCTCCATGTTCAACCTTTTATTTATTTATTTATATATATATTTTTTAAAGGGGGGCAGGAACTGATTCTCTTTTTTGCTACACTTATTTTGCTGTATCATACCATTCTAACTAATACTTGAATTGGGCCTGTACTCACCTGTATGCTGGTATCGGGAGAGCGTCTTGTATAACAGCACCTCTCATAAGAGGAGTACTGGCACCTGTTCTTTACCACTTCAGACACTTATTCTAACAGGGTGTTTGGTAGACACACCTGCTGTTAAACTGCTTAGCCATCTGGCGTCTTGGTATGTAATAAACATTAATAGTTAAACCAAAAAAGGGATACTGACAGATTTTGCTGGATTCCTGTTCCTGGTTACGTCGCTCTGTGTGTGTACTTGTAAATGATAATCATAATACACCAATACTTGCATCATTATGATCTCACTTTAGCACACGACTCTGGGTTAGATTGTACTTAGAAATTGACTAGCAAACTATGTAATACGCTGTCTTAGGAAACTGAATGAAATATAAAAAATTTGAATTCATTATAAAAAAAAAAAAATTCCAACTAATCTTAAATGGAGCAATTAGCAGTTGTGAATCGAGAATGCTCTTAGTGTTCCCCACTTTCTGTAGAGTCCACTGATTTCTAAGTTTCAGTGATGTTCAACCCTAAATATAGGCTGAACCTTTCTGGAGTGCTATTTAAGTAATATTGACTGTTTCAATTAGAAATTTAGAAGTTTATTCCCTGGCATTGAGTCATATCCAGTTACTTCCAGGCTTTAATTTGACCAGAATTACTAAATCCAGTTTTATTTAAAAATAAAATGGAGTACCATTTAATGGTTAAAACTTTTAAAAGTGGTATGCTTTTGACTTGTACAGACAAAGGCAATTATTCTTACCAAGAACAGTTAAAAAAGGGCATAGTGCTTTATCAGTGTGAACAGATAAGAAACAGATTACCTAAAGCGTCTGTTAAACCTATAGTGTATTCATGCAGCATAAATTCCTTTTCTCTGTATATTGACTGTATTGGAATTTACCCATAAAGGTTAAGGTATACATTTTTTTTTCCTGTGTTCATGTAAATCCATTAGTCGTAATGCTCTAAAATAATTGAATTAAAAATAACTCCAGACCTCATGTGGGCAGTACGTCAACCGTAGTGCCAGTGTATTTCAAATTAATTAGTTTTAAAACTGGAGCCAATTAAACTCTGGGAGGACATATGTGACTTTTAATGTTCACGGCTGGAGCACTGACTCTGATTAAATATATATAATAATAAAAATTAAAAATTTATATTGTAATATAGTAAAAATATTAAAAATAAACACTACATTCATATTAAAGGCTGTATTTATTAAGGTCCTGGTTCTGATCATCAGATTGGTTTGCAGAAGCTTTTGAATAATGCATTTGCAGAGTGATAAGGCATATGGCAAAGAAAATTTAAGTAGAGGTCAAGGTCTCACTGTATGATTTAATTTTGAATTTATACTAAGGAATGTTTAAAATAGAATACAATAGCTTTTACTTCTCATTGTACAACAATTTTGGTGCATGTCTTCCAGTGCCAACAAATGCAAAACATCAAAATACCAAAAATACAGAAGTAAATGTGCTGCACCCTAACGCAGTGCCAGTTCACTATTCTAGTGTGAGAGTTCAGTACCTTCATTATACTTGGGTACAAACTTCCCATCCCTCTGAAGCTATGGACCTTTATGGACCTGTATCACCTCCCAGAGGGCAGCAGAGAGGAGGTGGATACATGGATGTGAGGGGTCTGGGATTATGTTTGAGGCCCCACGTGAATATTGTGTTTTGTTTGAGTTCCAGTGTGGGGAGTCTTGTGCCGATGATGTTTGGTGCCGATATGATTTTTCTCTGAACTGATTTTTTTCATCTGCCGTACAGTTATTAAACCGCTCCAGGCTGCCGTGGGAGAGAACACTTTCCACAGGGCCGTGATAAAGGACAGCAGCAGGTGCTGGGGCAGGTTTGCTCTGTGAAGAGTCCTTAAAAAAGATGCTGCTAAGCTTTTGTATTTCAATTGACTACAACTGCACTAAAAAGTGTTTTTAGTGCTTCCAGCTACAGAAGATTTCTTTTAAGATCTGTTGCTAAAAGATGATTATTTTGAAGAAAGACTCTTCAAAACTGCTTAGTCGGTTGGATATATTGCTTTTATAGGAAAGCACAGTTTCAGACAGTTTCAGTGTATGATCACATCCATTTCATGTACATTTTTCCTCATGAATAGCCAGGCATATTCCCCATATATTGCATATCTGCTTCTGCTAAGGGAAGCCTCAGCACAGTTAGAGTATCGGACAGAGCAGCATTCTAGGGCTCTGTTGCTTCTCACATCACCGTACAACTCAGAACGTTACATCCAAGTATTCATCTCGTAGTTTATCCAAATAGCATGACATATGTGAACTTAAAAAAAAATATTCACAGATTTGCATTGTTGCCAGTTGTTTAGATAGCCAAACGCACATAACAGCAATGAAATGTGGCACATCACTGTCATGTTTACACTTACTGCTGGTTTGATATACTGTCAGAGCAGGCTATTGTTACTTTTGCGTTACACTTTAAGACATTAATGCTATTACTGCTTGTGCTACACTGACAGAGCATGCCACAGCTACATCTGCTGTAATGACAACATATTATTGCTTATCCTGCTAAATACAGCATGCTACTGCTATTCCTACTATACTGACAGAATGTGCTGTTGCTAGTCCTGCTATACTGACAACATGCTGCTGCTGCTAATCTTTCTGTAATGACAGAACACACTATTGCTAATGCTGCTATATTGACAGAACATGCTACTGGTACTACTGCTACTTCTGCTATAATGACAGAGCATACTACTGGGAATTCTGTACTAACCCAACATACTGCTCTTATTCTTGCTATACTTCCAGAGCATGCCACAGCTACTTCGGCTATACTGGCAACACGGTACTGCTACTCCCGCTATACTGGCAACATGCTACTGCTACTCCCGCTATACTGGCAACACGCTACTGCTACTCCCGCTATACTGGCAACACGCTACTGCTAATCCTGCTATACTGGCAACACGCTACTGCTAATCCTGCTATACTGGCAACATGCTACTGCTAATCCTGCTATACTGGCAACACGCTACTGCTACTCCTGCTATACTGGCAACACGCTACTGCTACTCCTGCTATACTGGCAACACGCTACTGCTACTCCTGCTATACTATATCAGAACATGGTACTGCTAATAGAACCATGCTGTATGTATAGCAGTGTCACTACTGCTATACTTACAGAACATACTACTGTTATTTCTGCCATACTCTCATTTTATTAATACTACGTTTGCTATACTGACAGAACCTGCTACTTCTGTTACACTCTCAGCTTTTTGTTACTACTTTTGCAGTACTGACAGCATGATAGAAGTGCTTGGACTCTACACAAATTCCTCTGCTCTCCAGGATCAGAGCCAGCTCCTCTCAGCTTATCCTGGCACTGTAAAGAGGGGAGTCACCCTGGGTGGAGAGTCCTTTCAGTTACCAGTTTTGTGGGTGTGGGAGGAATGTGCGACACTTATAGTCTGTCTTGCCACGTGATCCACTTTTTTGCTGTTACTGAAGTAGCTAAAAGCAGGTAGTAGATGAGATGTACTCCATGCTCATGAAACATAGTTCCTCACATTTTTATCCGTCAGGTTAAAACGCAGGTTTTTTAATTTTATGAGTTTGTCGCCATTTTGTTTTTTTGTGACTGGCTAGACAAGGACAAGCTTTCATAGTGTTGACGTTGTGGCTTTAAGCAGCTGCAGTACAAGGCAGTTATGCTGGCTTGGAAAAGTTTTGTCAACAGTTGTGTAAGCAGGTTTCTGACTTTGTGTCCACAGACCCAAAGCACAGCTGTTAACCTGTAGAGAAGGTGAGGCTTTGCGGTGGTAGCTGATCGGGTGTGTGCACACGGGTATGGTGTGTCTTCATCTTAGAAGTGGCCAGTAAAACACTGAGCATGCGCTGCTTGGAGGAGCTGGGACATAAACATTCTGGTGTTAACATTATTACCCAAGCTACAGAATGCTGCTTTATTGTTCTGTCTTTTCAGAAATGGAGAAAAAAGACTTTTCAGTTTGGCCTGTCAGAGGAAATTGTGTAAAGACCACATGTTGGAACAAAGATTTGCATACAAAAGTGCATTTCTGCCAAATTCAAAGTTCTAATAAACCTTTCCATGTCCTCACCTGTAAAATGCTCCAAAACTAGAACATTCAGTTGCTGTAATCGTGCGTGCCCGCGCGCGCACACACACACACACACACGCACACACACACACTTTTATGCATGAAATTTGTTCAAAAGAAACCTCAGAACTGAGTTAGAGATAGCCTGACTCATTTTTGTACTCTTAATTTTGCTAATTATGTTTAAGAATTTTTATGCATACCAATTTTCAAATTGACTAAAATAATACGGTTCTTGCTTTGCAATTCCCTGTTCCATAGATACAGCACTTGTGCCATCTGTACCATTAGGGGTAGTCTGTATGAGAGAGACACACTTAGTGCTTCTAACTTACAATCCTTGTTTATGAAACATTTTAAGCTAGCAAAGTGGTTTAGTTGGTTTTTAGTAGTTAGTGATGTGTTGAACCTCTTAACACATCACTAACTAACCTCTTCCCCAGGCCAATATAAAGAACTAATATCAGTCAATTTATAGATGTTTTTGAGGTAAAGTCTTTTGAAACCAAACATGTATAATATTTTACAATACAAGCATAAATAATTTTTTTGAATATCGACATGTGTGCCAAAAGATCTTTAGAGAGACCTTATATATAAATTCTTTTGTCCTAAAATGTTAAGATAAACCTTGTTATACATCCTCTGACTAAAAATTCAGTAGTACAATATTAACTAGCACTCCGTATTATTTAGCAAATTGGTTATTGATTGTGAGTTAGAAGCACTGAATGCATAGTAAATGTTCAGATTTGCTATTTTTAAAATGACATTTGGTAATTTTACCCATAAGGCTTTGAAGTAAAATTCTGGTAAAATTTAATTCCTTATTCTAATTTCGTCTTAGTTCTGCAGCCAAGGTACATGCAAGGGGAAAAAAAAAAAAACTTTCTCTTGAATTGGGCACAAATTACATGCATAAAGGACATCAATGGTGCAGTTGTACCTTTTAGTAATATGTTCCAGCTTTTGTGAAATTTTGATAGGTAAATGGTTGTTCAGCACTGTTGTATTAGGATAAGCAGAAATACACTTTGATACCTCGATCCCTAAATGGGTATGTCGGAAGAATTCAATATGAAGGATTTTTTCCCTTCGCTTTAGATAAAATGGTTTGACAGTCATGACTGAGGAGATTCTATGTATCATCGTAAAGGGCTTTAAGTTCACACGTGGGTGTACATTGTGGTAAAGAGTTAGTATACACAATTGACAGCTGAATTTTGTTGAAACTTCCCCATATTCAGTTGAATTTCTTAAGACTCAGCGCAGTATGCCTTTTTCAGAAGAGAAGAGTTCCTTATTGAGACCCGCTGTTATTCTTACCCTAAAAAACACAATTTAAAAGCTCTTAAAAGTATCACAAGCATTTAATTTTTTCCAAGTTGATACAGAGGTATATGCCAGTCAGTGAGATTTTTAATTTCATCAGTGATTTTTTTTTTTTAGTAGATGAAAATAGTTAATTTTCTAATGCATTTTGTCTCTTGGTGATGTGTTTATTCTGTGTGACACTGTTATGGAAGTGATAGGATTGATATGAGTATGATAGAAAGCTATACATAAACAGATATTGTGGTGAATTTGTGAATACACAAACTGCTTCTAAATGCTAATATTTAATGTACTCAGTGTCACTTGATTTGGGTTGCTGCATCTGGTTGACTGACACTACATTTTAGGGGTTAAAGTTTAGCCCATTATTCATTTGGTAGAAAAGGTGATTTTTTGCAGTGCTGCTGATTGTGTTGGAGTTGAGTTGTTGTACATGATTTAGCTCCTTCAGCTGCTAATAAAAGCAGGCCAGTGATTGCTTAAAACTTGTGGTGTCCTGTTTTCAAAAGACAGCTCAGAAACTGGTTCAGGCTGGAGGGCTTCTGTTCTTTGCGATTTAACAACACTCTAATGTCATGGTATTTAATTGCGAAAGCCAAGTGCCAGACACTCGACTGGGAGTGGAGGTTTGTTGATGTTCGCCATCCATGACTGTGGTGGAGCCCCTGTGCAACACATGAGAGATGGTGTAGAAAGGTTTCACTGAGTCACAGTGTGATGTGCTTTAGATGAAGCCTGCTGAAGTACTTGTTCACAGTAGAATAAAGGTTGCTTAATCTTAGGAGGTTCTTCATTATTATTATTATTATTATTATTATTATTATTACTACTACTTTATACGTATATATGTATACGTTCTTGTATGTCTTATAAAGTTCTTATATATTTTTGGTGTCCTAAGAGATTAGTTGATGACAATTGGGCATCCATCACACTAAAATTGAATAGAAAAAAATCTGTAATTTTTCATGGTGTTAGAACTTGCAAGTAGTAGAATAGAATAGAGTAGACTTTGTCATTGCACACAAGGATGGTACAACGAAATTAAGAATAGTAATATGTGACCTGAAGACACCTTAAAAGCTGTTTACTGTATGTTTTTGTTTGATTCTGCCCAGGTGTAGCCAGCTGTGAATTTGTCTTAATTCTACTTATCTCTTTATGTGAGTGTAGCAGATCAGTATTGGCAGGTACAATAATCATTCTGTAAGCACTATTCCTTAATCTGGCCTTGTGTCATTGAAAGCATCATATTGGCTGAATGTAGTCGAGAAGTCAGTGAGGAATCTCAGGGTTGCCATGGCGCAGGCTTTCTGATGAGCAGCCCCAAGTGACACTCTCCCATCGATCTCGCTGCCTAGATACAGGGAGGGAGTGCAACGGTGTACTGGTAAGTGGCACAGCTACATGTCGTGTCTTACAGTGGTTTGTGTATTCATAAATTCACCGACCTCACAGCCTCACACTGCAATCGGAGATGACTGGTACCATTCCTGACGTGTACCTGAATCACTGAGAGGATCTCTTAGCAATCGCATTGCATACAAGAACGTGCAGCCGGCTTTCCTTTTGGCTCTTCCTATGGCCTTTTCTGTTGCCATAGAGACCGCAAGACTTTCCAGTCTTCGTTCTTTGGATGGATGCCATCAGCTTTGTCTTTTCTGGGCATTTTCCCTCATCTGCACTTAGTTGGATCAGCCTGTTAGTGCAGCAGGAAACCAAGCGTTGCTCTTACATGTGATACATGTTCATGTCTTTTTGAACCTGTTTTCATTGGCAGGCCTACTGTTCTTCATTCCACCTCTATCTTTGTGAAAAGATCTGACAAGCGATTCACCACTCGGTAAAGGAAGCCTTGTTTGTTGACCCTTTGTGTGCTTTTCTCAACTGCTTTTCAAGTGATTTAGTCTTGCATCAGCTCTTCTTTGACAGCCCTTGCAATTGTAGGTAATATATATATTCCCAATAGCAGCATCTTTGTTTATACAGTGTTCTAAATTACAAAGGTGAGAGGAATTGAGTTATATTAAGTCGGATTTTAGTAGAATGTAGTTAAGGACCTTGAGGATGCTGCTTTTATATACTGAATCTACAAAGATTAAGTTCTCAAAGCTAGAGGTAGTTGGTGCTTCCAGTATATTTCCCTAACATTTTGCCAAAAGGAGCATCTCTGGAAGAGTGAAGATGTGCATATGCTCTGGAAGTCATCCTTGAACACCTCTTGTCGCTTCTGTCTGAAGTCGGACGGCACTGGAGTGTGAAGCCTTGTGGGGATGTGCTCCCAAATCTTGGTGGAGTCTCTTTTCCTTCCATCATATAGCTGCTCTGATGTTTTTGAAGAAATACTCAAATTTTTACTGTCTTGAATATAAGCCTCGTGCATAACTGTTCTTTCCATTTTGGAGGTAATTACTTTTCTTAATCTTGAAGAAGATTCATTTATATTATATCAACACTTTAATTTCTTTCCTTGTGTCATTGCGTTGAAGTTTGCAGCGGTTTCCTTGCGGGTTCCTTGGTGGTGATCTCCTAAGGGTTTTCTCTTTATCCTCCTTCTAAAGAGGTTTTTTCATGATTCAGGCACTACTCATGAATTCCTTATCTGCCGTACTGTGCTTCATCTCCGACTGCAGTGTGTATTTGTCCACATGCTAAGCAGAGGGAGATCCCTGTGTCTTTTTATTTCTTAATTTACTAACAATTGTTTGAAAAGAAACTAAATTCCTGTATGTTCATATCACCTTCAGGTACATGACTGTCAGCGGTAGGGCAGAAGAGACAGACAGGAAAGTGTGTGACTTGTGTGTGTATGCGTGAGTGTGTGTGTGTGCGTGTGCCAGTGGCAGCCCAGGTGGTAATGGGCTGTTTTTATTGTGCAGCTTGAGAAACGCCAGCGGGCTCACTGCAGCGGACCTGGCCCACGCCCAGGGCTTCCAAGAGTGTGCCCAGCTCCTCTCTAACGTGCAGAACCAACTCAATGAATTCTGTCCCAGTGGGGCTCCAAATGGTCACCCCCCACAAATGCAAGCTGCGAGCCTCTTCAACGGCGCTCCAAATAGAAAGAGGTCTCTAGATTGCATGGAGTCCAATCATGTCAAGAAGGCCAGAACTGATGGTGAGTCATTTTCTCTTTAACACATTCATCCCCGGGGGGGGGGGGGGGGGGGGGGGGGCGGGGGGGGGGGGGGGGGGGGGGGGGGGGGGGGGGGGGGGGGGG
>JABJVR010000031.1:5165185-5196135 GCA_025773905.1 Chitala chitala
ACACGCACGCACTCACACACACACATTTCACTGCATAAAAAATTAGACTAATTAAACAGACTTGGCCCAACAGTAGGGCAGAAATCTTGATCAGAGAAACAGAGGCAACACACAGGCAGTGGCAGCTTCAAATCACACTGGAATACTACAATACCTCGCTGAGAAAGTAAGGGAAAAGACTGATACATAAAGAGTCTGAGTAATGGGAAACATGTGCACTTACTAATCAGGTGATTCTGAATGAGTCCAGGAGGGGAGTGACTGTGAATTAGAAGGTGTGGCGTTAGCGGCTGTCTTTGTTTGTAAATAAGGGCTGTGGCGTGATCGCAGAATCCTCACTAGGTGCAGACGTGAGACACGTCTTCTCTTGAAAGGTTTTTTTTGTTCTCATAGACACAGGGATTAGGGTGAGAAAGTGAAAACCGAGAGAATGAATGGCGTCGCAAAAGATGCTTAATTAAAATGCACCTTGTAGACATACTGAAAAAAGGGTAACACAGTAAAATGGATATGCCATTTTAGTAAGTAAATAAACTTAATGTTTTTTCTGATATGACACCAGCTGGGTTGTTGTTTCTTTGGAGTGCACACCCTACACCATCGATGGCCAGTCACAGTCCTGGGGGGCCGCAGTGGATTCTGGGACTTTTGCTTCAACCAGTTTCTGCTCTTACTTGAACCGTAATGTCAACTAAACATTACTATTGACTTTTTTGTATAATTACTGTGTCAGTCCAGAAATCTCAATAAGCTTTATTCATTTTTAATAAGAACTTACTGTTTTGCTTCGTAACAGTTACGGTATATTTTAATCTATTTCTTGTTAATAATTACTTAAGTCACTGCTCCTGATTAAGCATTCTTTGTCATTGGTCATTGGATCTGCTGATCATTAATTTCTACAATTTGAATACAATTAATGATCACAGGTTTGAATAAAACATGCTGAATTATGCAGACATTTTCTACTATGATTCTGCTGTTAGAGTGATGATGTGTGATTTACATATTTTTGTTACAGATCTCAAAGCACGAGAGTCTCACTTTAAACTTTCTTTTCTATAACAAATTTTCTTAATAAATTAAAAAGGCTAAGCACAGACAGATCAAAAGATCCGAGCAAAAAACAAAGCTAAACTGGCTAAAACAAAACCTGCCCTCTAGTATAGTGACTGGCCACCTCTACCCTATACTGTAAGCCTGCCTGATCCCTTAAACAATAAGAACCATTTTTGTTTAATTAGTGAAAATTCTGGTAGTGATGGAATTTTGTTTACTGTTTTACAAAAGCTTAGTGCATCCGACTGATTTCTCTCTCTAACACCCCCTGAAGGCATTTGTTGCAATTTGTTGTAATTTATATTGCAGATCAATGGAGAGTAAAATTTATGAATTTGATATAACTCTAGTAGACAGTGTTTTAGTGGTCTCAGGCCTTAAACACAGTATTCAGCCTGTCATATGCCCAAAAGTGTGTCAAACTTTCAAAAACAATAATCATACACAGTGGCATTTACTAGAGAGGAGAGAATTCTCAACCATTCTAATTGCTGATTTCCAATAACCAAGTCCTTGGAGCCAAACAATAAGGAAAAGTCTGGACTACGTGTTCAGTTCAAATTGGCCAAATATTGTACAAATAATACTCAGCAGTGTGCTCATTCACAAAAATGTTTAAGTGACATACTTGGCATGTTCTTTGGAGAACAAGGAGACGAGAAAATTTTGTTTCAAACAATAACTCAACAAAAAATTAAAAGTATACATGTAATTTTAGTCATGTCTTTCATGTCTTCACATCACAAATGGTACATGCTGTATTGTATATTCACTTAATTTCAATTCAAATGCAGGCAGAATTTAAAAACTGGCAGTCAGAGAAAGCAGGTGTAGTAGAGCAGCTGCTACAGGCCTAAAAGTAAACATTACTTCTTATTAACAGTGAAAGAATCTTGATTGGATGGCTCAAGAAAAGGAAGAGCAGAGGCCATGGCTCACCTTGACCTGCCTGCAGTAAACAGGCAGCCTATTCTCAAGGGTCCTCAGCAGTGTCAGCTTGCCTGTGTCTGCCATCTTTGGTGCTCCACAAATATGGCTAAATATTATTCCTGTTCCTGTAAGCTTTCTTTGAGTAATCAGTCTAATTTTTTCTATAAATCATCCCTTCACATTTGATATTAAGCAAGAAAAAAATATTAAGTGTATTTAATAAGACACTAAAGTAAAACTCACTGGAAAATAAAGTAAAAATCTATGAACTTTTCGTACTGAAAGGCAAATTTACAATGTAGACCTGGAATCAGAAATAAATAGGCTCTCACATGGAAAACAATCAGCAGGCAGGAAATAAACAGTTGTGGATGGAAACATATTGCTCTGCTGGTCTCTGACATAAAACAAACGCACAAAAAAACCATGTATAAATGTAAATTTATCCCGATTAACTTTTCTGGCTGTTTGGGAACATCCACATTCTCTTCTCAGAATATTCATTTTATTGACATTAACATTTAATCACCCGCTGCCTGGAACAAGGCTGTAAAGACTTATTGTTTTTAATCTGCATGCACTGCTGATGAGGAGTCACTCTCCTGTTTATTTGCATGAGAAAAAGCATGGAAGAACACAGGGAAGAAAACAAAGGCAAGCACACGATCTGCCATCCAATTTTCCTGACAGTAGAACAAACAGGTATTGTGTTTACGATAAATTCTTGCATCCAGGTCATGTCATGCTGTGAAGCCGCACACTCTGTGTGCACAGCGGTCCCTTGAAGAGACGTCTGATGTACACCAACCGTGGGAAGAAACGTGTCATGTTGGCGAGGCCGTGACACTAAATCTCTCTGTCAACATATTGCCCCAACAGAATCGTGCATTGTCCTTCACATCACATTGTGAGCAACTTTTGTGCTCCTCCACGTTTTGGACTCACTCAGTCTGCTGTTTGTTTTGCCATCGAGTCAAACTTAGGTCCACATCATAATGTTCTATTCTACAGTAGGTAGTGCGGTTAGTCTGATTTCAGAAATTAAACAGGTACACAGACAGAGTATGATGTAATTCCCAAAGGACAGCACAATGGCACAAAATGTGAACAAATTTGCAGCTGTGCTTTTAAATGGTACAGGCCAGGTGTCTTGAGAGGCACAAACCAAGCATATTAAGACGCAGTAATGTAATTTTTGTGTTAATATACTTAAAACTGCTAAATTACACTTGTTGGACCCTGTACTCTCAGCTCCCTCTGATATAAAGACTATCTTCCCACAGACAGTAGGTGTCTGCTTTACAGTGTTTCCAGTGGGTTTACTGGAAATGGCTGGAATATAATCCCTGAAAGAGTAGGAGGACTACATGTGACTAATTAAAGGTTTGGTGAATGTTTGTGACTCATTTGCTTTAGAAAAAGTCCCATTTCATATTTGTGTGCATAAATAGTAGCTGGAGATCGGCATCCTTTTTCCTCTGACCATAACTGTCTTGAATATTTATCAGCGACTGAGCCAGTGTGGAAGCTTAAGTCTCACACAAAGACTTGGGATAACTGCCCGGTGACCTTCCTGTCCCACTCCTTCTGGAGATGATGAGTTTGTAAAGGCAGTGACGCTCAGCAGAGCAGCCTGTGTGAGTTTTTTGCAGCCTGTCAAAGGACAGAAGTCTTTCCTCTGTACTTCACGCAGATGCTCAGCTTCTAAATTTCGCTCTGCACACAGACGCAAGAGCAGTGCTGGGACACGCGGTCCTTCCCACATTTTTAAATCTCACGCTGGTGCCAAGTTCTTTCAATTTTAGTTTCTTTTTCCTGTTGCTTACCACAGATTTACAATTTAAGGCATGTGGCTGGAGAGCATTATCAGGTGTCTAAATATACACCCTGGCTTAGCGTGACTGTCAGTGCAACTGAACTTCAGGTTATGTCGGGACACTCTGTCTCTGGTTTCTCCCACAGCCCTGCTGGCTTCACCTCCCACCTGTTTGTCAGTTTCCAGCAGGGAATCAACACTTCCCCATAAACAACACCCCTGCCTGCGCATGTTTTTTTTTTTTGTCATGTACCTCTGTTGGGGGGATCTTGGACACTGGTAATGCAGAAGTGACTTACCTCTCTGTAACTTTTTTTACCACAATCAAACCATTGACTCTCATCTGACTCATTTAATCAGCTTTTGTGTGTGTGTGGGGGGGGGGGGGGGGTGCACTCAGAGATATATACACTGTTGTGACCGATGGTAAATAGTTTTATACACAAAGAAATTGATTACTTAGAACCATTTAATGCACATAAAGGAGGAAAAACAGCAGAAGGATATTCTGTACAGACAACTCCACCATCTTGCTCCCTAGTCATAACACAAAATACTCCGTGTAGTTTCCTGGCTGATAACTGATATAATTTAAACTGGATGCAACACACACACACACACACACACACAATATGAGCAATTTAGACAGACAAAGTCAATGCATGGAAGAAATTGAAGCAACCAGAGTAAACACATATATACACACACATACACGTATGCACACGCACACACGTGCAAACACACATGCATGCATGCACATACACATAGTGTCCACAGGATTGGATTTCACCCCATTGAGGCTCCATGCCACCCAGAAATGAACAGCCTAAATTAATTTGATTATGGACGACACCTCAGATAAGACGACAAAAAAATACATTAAATATCTGATGCCTTGCTTCAACTGGAAACCAGCTATGAGTTCAGGGTGAGGTCGGCAAAGCAGAGGCAAGACAAGAGAAATCAGGCAGGGCAACGGGAGAGAGGTGACCCCTGCCCAATTACTCTCAGCTAGATGAAGGCAAACATTGGTGTCCGGATGCTTTGGGTGGTGGCCAAAGATTGTTTAAAGTTACATATCAGGCCGTCACATGCTGGTGTTCAGCAGGCTATGGTGAACATGACTCTGAGGCCATGGCTGATGATTCAAATTCAAAACCCAGCTAGCCAATACAGCACGTGTTCACTGGATACCAGCCCAGGTCAAAGGTGTTATGAGAGACACATGTGTGCACTCCACGGTAATGTAATCTGCGGTCAGTAATTCTTTTTTTTTCTTTTTTTTTGAGCCAATGGTCATCCAGTATTTTGTAGGAGGTTGCACAGAGAGCCCTTTTGTCATGCTGGGGGTTGATGGCAGTTGACAGAGGCTCCTCAAATATACGACCCTGCCTTTTCCTGTCCTAGTCCCCTCTCTTGTCACAATTAATTGACACTGTTTAGAATGAGTAATAGCAAACAGTAAGTCAAAGGTGCCTGACACATTTCATTAAGGCTTGTGCTCTGTGCAGCTAAAGACTAAATCTCAGGTGATTCTAGTCTCTCCTTAAGGGAAAAAAAACTAATAGTATTTGAAGAGTATGAAAACTGAGTTATGGCTGGTGAATGACAGGCTCCAAACTGGAGAACTGGTCTGGGTTTGAAATTGTAAATGGCTTAGCCACTTGAAACGGATTTGTGATTTGGCTTATAAAATATTTAATATAACAGGAAGAGGCCATAACTATAATGTTGAACTGCTTGGGGGCTCATTACAGATGGAACCTCTGCTAACTGCAAGTAAAACTGCCTTATGGTCAAACATTCCTCTTGAATTCCTCTTGAAGTATTTAGATATTGAATTTTGCAATTTAGAAAAAACACAGAAAAAAGCTTTAAACAAAATAAATTCAGCTCAATTCAGTTAAATTAAATTAAATTCAATTCAATTCTTGTTTAAATATACCAAAAAGTAGGATAAAGGTTATTTAATTGCAGTGTTACCACTAATAATAATATTAAAATCATTTAAAGAAATAATTTAATCTCAGTTGGTTTGCCTATTGATAGTCAAATGCAAATAGTTGGTAAAATAGTAAATGATAAATATTTATAAGTATTTGGTGTAATACTGAAATCATTCACAAAAATGCTTTAAAGAAGAGGCCAAATCATCACACAAATTTGGTAACAACTTGTATTACATTATTTATAACAGGTCCTTTTATGCAAACATCATACATAATATACTTTTATGCATTTGCACATTTGAATGTTTTTATTGAAATAAAACTTGCCTTTGGCCTCACGCTAAATAAATTCATTTTCTTAGTTGTAGTTATACAACGTTATCATTTTATGCAATCTGCAACAAACACAGTTAGATTTGTAACTAGATACAGGCATATGAGTATTTATTCAGCCTGTCCATTAGAATCTTAGCGACGGCATCTCTAAAATATCATTTTATAGAGATGCAGTTATAAATGCATTGCACATTGTAAAATATGACAGGAGTCAGTCCAAATACACATTGTGAAAACTATACTTTTCATCCATCCATCCATCCATTTGCTTTTACTGGCTCTTCCAATTCAGGGTCAAGCCTAGAGCCCATCCCAGGAAGCACAGGGCTCAGGGCAGGGGACACCCAGGGCAGGGCACCAACCCACCACAACTATAGTTTTCATTGTTTTCAAAATATGATAACTAAGCTAAAATGTGACTTTGTCTTGTCATCTTACATTAGGTTATTAGAAATTCAGGTGTCTGTATTATGATAAAATGGCATTAGGAGGCCTAGATCTGGCAATTCATATGCAAACAGCACAGCACAAAACATTCCCATCATCCAAATTGTTGTTAACTCCATGAATCCCCAGAAAGAAGATGAGCCACTGATCTGCATGGTCTAATAATAATATTCATAATATTCAGCTCTTATGACAAGACCAGACCATGTGGAGTGCCTTTCATTTACAGAATCAGTGATCTGTCTTAATTAGTTCTTAACTCTTTGACTTATTTCATCTGATCCAAGAGCTGAATTTGGCACCAGTGTATCTAAATAGAAAATATGGGCTTCCCTGGTTTACACATCCTTTCCTCAAAACCTCCCCCTCTTTTTTAGTGTCTTTTCTCTATAATAATAATGGCTTTCATTGTCATTACATACATAGACATGTTACACATATGTCTCAACAAATTTTTTTCTCTGCATTTAACCCATGCCCCTGGGGGGAGTAGTGGGTAGCCACACAGGGTGCCCAGGGAGCTAGTCCTGAGTATCTTGCTCAAGGACACACATGGCAGCTGGATGGGATTCAAGCCAGGAGAATTCCACATCCCAGCCTGATGCTCTGCCCATTCAATCACCAGGTTGAACCAGGCTGTACAAGGGCATAGGTTTGATTTAAACATTAGTAGCATTCACATTAAATTTGAAAAGCATGGAAATCACTGAAAGTATTGGTTGGGACATTTAAATACTACTTCAAAATTGGTAGAGTCATGTCCCTACCATCCATACCCAAATCCATGCTCTTTATTTAATTTTCTTTGGTCTTGCCCTCACCTTCCATAAACATTTACTGTGGACTAAGCAGAATGCATCATTTTGTATCATGCAGCAGATTTCCAGAAAACTGTTGGTGTAGAAACAGTGAAAGAAAAATTTTAGATATAATTTTTTCTCTGTAGCAGTAATTAAAATGGTGTAGTCATAACTAATAAAACATATTTAAGTTCATTCAGAGACTGAAAACATAAATAAAAAATTATGCATGAATTCATTAAACTGTAAATTGCATGGTCATTATCCCTTCAAGTGTGTTTTGGGCTCTATTTACTGGATACAATAAGAGCCATTTCATGTCAGGCAGATAATCGAAAAAATTAATGAACATTAGTCACAATCAAATAACATCTGAAGATCTCAAAGCTGTCAAAAATTTAAAATTAGTTTTTAAAAATTAATTGCTTCCAATTTCCATTGTAAGAAGAAAAACACAGTTTCAGATTTTATCAAAAACTACCATAATCTTGAGAAGTTACCACTCCCGTGAAGTAAAGCAATTTTTTTTAAATCATTGACACAGCACATGAGGTGAAATAAACCATCCTTAATGGATTTTTCTGTCTAAAACTAATTAATCTAAAATCAATTAATTCTCCATGGTGGTGATAATTGAAGTAATTAAAGGTCTAATTAATGGTGAGCTGACTTCACATAAACCTGACAAACCAAATAATCTAAGAAAATTTCGTCACTTCAAAAATTCATCCTCTGAGAAATAATCATATCATAATGTAATGTTATACAATACTGCAATTCACTTGTGTTTCTTTTATAGCAGTTTTAAGTAAAACAGTAAAATTATTTTAACATTAATGAAAGGCAATCAGAAAAATATGCAATATGATAACAGGCAAATAATAAAAAATAATGTTTTAATATACAGTACATAATGTAAAGAATTTACATGTATTAATGTTGAACTGGATGCAATATGATTTTAGCAATGCTCACATTGCTGAAAAACAGTAATTAGTTTAATGGTCTTTAATATAAATCATTCATCCATGCATATATCTGCATTTCTTTGCAGGGTCACAGGTGGCCTGGAGCCTATTCTGGGTAGTCTAAAGTGCAAGACGGGGGACACTCTGTGTAAGGGGATGTGTGTAACGCATGCGCACACACACACACACACACACACACACACGCACACACACAAAACACAGCATTTCATAATCCACCTGACCTGCATGTTTGTGGACTGTAGGAAGCATACACATGGGGGAGAACATGTAAACTCCATACACAAAGTGCCAAGAGTCATACTCGTACTTATCACCCTAGAAGTGTTAGGCAACCTGGTGAACTACCATGCCACCCCATATAATACTGTAAAATATTTAAATTTTTTTATGAGTAGGAAGGGTACAGTTTTCAAGGCCTGCATTTGTACTGGGTCGGAATAAGGACGATAAATTCGTTTGATGTACTTGTCTGTGTTGTTTAAGATTGGAAAACTTACTTGTAAGCAGCCATAAATAAATACACATGCACGCATATACACACACATACACATACAGACACACACAAAGAATGAACAACATCAGAACAAAATTAAGGTTGGGAACAATCGTAGCCTTGCACCACAGTGGTCTAATGCATCTGATTATTGTCGTGCAGTTCTACAGTAAACATATGGTCCTTTGGGAAGAAGTCTGAGATTGGATAAGAACAGTGATTCTGCTCCTTCCTCCCATGTTCAGACCATCAGGCTGAAGATTCTAATCTCCTTTTGAAAGATTATGATCATATTCTCCCTGGGACTTGGTTAGGTTTGTCTGACAGCTAATAAAAGGTTAGAGAAGATGAAAATCACCTGACAAATATCTCCATCACGCCTGATAACCAGAGATGAAGATGCTTGTCGACTGACCCTGCGAACTGTAAATGACAAGCCCAATTTTGTATTTAGTGGATTTTCAGATGGTCAGTACTAATTATATCATGTATCTATCATACACATTTGTCCTGAAGTTAAAGATACAAAACAAAGATGTTCCATGATCACTGCATCCATTTAAGGCCTTATAAATAAGGTTTAACAGCCATTTAATTAACTGCTAAATTACTTCCCTATAGCGCATAATTCAAATGTTAATGCATATGCAAATTCCTAATGAAAAATATGCAATGATACAGAAGGCCAGATGGACACAGTATTAGGCTAATGATTTGCATTTTACATTTCACGGGTGGGAGGATTAAACACCTTATTGAACTTTATAGCCCTGTGATTTACATTTTACATCATGGTGGCTGATGAGTTAAACAAACACATGATCTATTCTCTCTATGGGTTTGGTGTCTACTGATTTCATTTAAAATTATAGCTATCCAAATAATTTAAAAAACAGACATGACACAGAACTCAAACTAAGGTAAACTGGATCATCCAAACCATGCCAATCTGAAGTACAGATAGGGGAAGAATTTCATTTGGCTCTGCTTTTTGAGTAAACGACCATGGCATATTGATATTCACAAGATAATTGTTTTACTGCTACTAGATGTTTGTTAATATTATGCATGTATTTCCCCAGTTAAACATCATAATATTCATAATGTGCTTACTATCGGCATTTTGTTGGAAAGAGAATAGCTCAATGACATATTGCACAATACAATAAGCTGTGTTACTAATGTGTTTAAAATGGCATGGCCAGGATGGATAGGGGCAAAAAAGATTAATCAGTGGGACAAAAAAAATGCTAAATCAAAAAGAAAACACAATATATTTAATTTGCATGTATTGCTGTATTATATGTTGATCAGTATCTAAGCATTAAAATGGCAAAAGGCAAATCTTTCACAAAGTCAGTAAGCAGACAAATATGGTTGTAATGAAATATATTTTACCCATTTGGGCTCTTGACAGCAGAAACTTGGTCATTATTTGCTATCAGCCGTTCAGCGTTTCTTTATTTGACTAGAAACTAATTTGACACGACACACATTTTGATAGCTGCAGACTGTCTGACTGTGAAACATTCTTTAAACATATTCTCCAGTAAAATAAAAACGCAGCAATAACTGGGACTTGTCCAAAATAATTACATCAAGAAATTGAATATGGGAATTTCAATAGAGGAATAATACATCTAAAAAGGATTTACAGGCTACAGTAATGCAAAATGATTACATGGCAAGCATGATGAACCCTCTAACAATTAACTGCTAACACTGTATCTTAAAAACTATGTTGTGTATGCATGCTGGTGAATACTGCAGGAAGCGACTGTGATTTCAGGCCCGAAACGTGATTTCTACGTACATGTAATCTAGTACCCTCTGGGCTTTGAGCCATTCACATCCACTCAGCATCCCACACAGGTATGCACCTGGGCTGTGTATGTGCACTTCATTATCCGAATGTGATCAACCAGGCAGCACATGGAAGAGGCCACACATTCTAGAGGAGATCAGACAGGCTGCACACACACACACACACACACACGCAAACAGCCAGACATATAAAGTATATAAATACAGAGCGTCTGTGTATATACAAATGTGTATCATGTATACAACAAACAGAGTCAAGGCAGGTAAACAGAAAGAACCGCAAATGAAAAAGTGTCAGAATAGTGTAAATCATGCGCCCCCCCCAAACACCCCAACAGCACACATGCACACGCACGCGCGCACACACACACACACACTGCCCCACGTTCAACTGGTCAGTGTTATAATGATCAAATTAAACAGCAATTAATGAATTATACCGAATCCCAACAACTTCCTTCCTTATTGACTGGTTTTAAATATGACCTGTTTCCGCAGTTCGTTACTGTTCTTTTTTCCACGCCTTCGTGTACGCAGAATGATGAAGGCTGCCCGTGATGCGTAACTGCATCAAGACTGCGTCACAGTGAACGTAGGCTACAGTGTTTGCGCTCGGTACTATTTTACATCACGGCCCATGTGAGTAGTGCTTTCCCTCCCTGGCACCACCAGCCCTGCTTGAGATGCACGTTCAGTCAGCCAGGTGGCGGCAGCATTCTTAACATTTCTGGCACGAGCAGCTACTCAGCTGAACTGCAAATTACAGCAAAACAACCCGCACCTGAACCAACAGATCTCTCTCTCTCTCTATCTCTGATACTGTTTGAAGTCCCATAATCAGATTGTCGGGAAAAGAACCGTATGCCGTGATCAAAACGTGCTTATAGAATTTCCAAAATGTAAACAGCGTTCACCAAATTACGTGGCACATTTCATGTAAACTAACTCACCGACGTTGTCATTTTTAGCAACGACCTACAGCTGTACGTGTTTTGAAAACATCAAACATTAGAAATCCCCAATGTTCTGTACACAGTCTACATAGCGATTATACCTGTGTATAAAGCTGATACGTTCATGCAATTCAGAAGTCCGAAGTGCTAAAGGCGCTGGTAACGTGCAGCTACACCGAGGCACTTAAAATAGACCGTCATGTGCGTTATGTAACAGGATGCTCGCGCTTCGCTGCAGGTTCCTATTTTGCATGTACAGTAATATTTACACCAGATGCAATAACATCACAATCTAACCGGAAATTAGAATTGTGCGTACCGCATTATTTTTCAACAACAATTAAAAAATGATGATTAAGGTAACATTCATTGCCCGGGCAGTGCTGCGGTTACCTACGTAATACTTGTTTACAACTAAAAAACCAACTACCGTGGCTGAAATATCATGTGTTCCCACCCAAGTGACTCTGCAGTTGAAATCCGTTTATTTATTTCGTCCTGGCGTAGGCATGCACTTTGCCTAATTTCTCGTTCATTTTGAAAATAATAGCACGAAAACGACAAACATATTCTTGGATGGTGACAAATAACTATCAAGTTTACGACTCGATTAAATTTTTATTCAATACTGGATAAAATAGTCTGTCATCTTTCATCTTTATACTTAAGGTATTTAGATCGGAAATAGTCTCACAATTTGACGTAAACAAAAGTTACTGACTTTCTTTTTTGATCCGGGCTGTAAGTTAATGATATACAAAAAATAGTGTAATAAAAAACTGCGATGCTAACATGTGACGTCTAATATACAGAAGAGTAAAATTTTATTAGTCAGTGCGACAAGTATATTAGAACATACTGTATTACAAAAGTAAAAAAAAAAAAAAACGCACACGGTTATACACATAGTAAACACGACTGGCACGTTTACTCTAACACAGCACACTACATTTCCGTCACGATTAAATACGTACAACCACATTTCTCAGCGTACACATTTCTCATAGCACTGCCTGGATTTCGCATTGAATTTTACTAAGGTGTCAATTTTATACAAATACATAACAAATGCTGGCATGGCACATAGTATTAATTGTATTTATTTTAAACCAGAATTAGATTGAAAGATACACGAGTATATATGTACTTGTAAATATGCCACTACACACACATATGTGTGTGTGTGTGTATATATATATATATATATATATATATATAAATGTGTAAACAAACTTGTGTGAGTCAGAAGTTAGGAGAGCTCCTCCGCAGTGCTTGTGGCTGTACTAAAGGGGGCGGGTGGCACCCCAGAATTGGAGATATTTTTCCGTCGGACGTGCCAGCCTTACTATCAATCTGCCCGTTTGGCCAATGAGCCGAATGAGCAGATCAAACCGTGCACCGACACGCCCACCCAAACTCGCACCGCCCAGTACGAGTGTGTGCGTGCGTGTGTCTGTGTGTGTGTGTTTTCCTTTCTTTTTTTGTAACTAAAGCTAGATGTGTAGAACGTCACATGTTGTTTTTCTCCACGGTCACTCGCTGAGATGTGTTATTTACTGTGAAACTATTGAAGATACCGAATGGAGAACTCGGCGTCAGAGAGGAGATAGAGAAGAGGGATACCAAGCGAGCCTTATTTTGCACTTAAGATCAGATATAACAAGTTAAGAAAAGTGTAGCTGGGACTTGAGAATGGCCAGTCCGCCATCGGGGGGAGGACACTTGTTCCCCAACGTGAATGTTAGTAACAATGTTAAAAAATGTGGATATCTGAAGAAGCACAAGCATGGACACAAGCGGTTTTTCGTGCTGAGGGAGCCGAGCGAGGGCTTTCCTGCCAGACTGGAGTACTACGAGAACGAGAAGAAATGGAGAAACAAGTCGGCTGCTAAGAGGGTGATATCTCTCGGATCCTGTCTGAACATCAACAAGCGAGCAGACGCCAAACACAAATATCTGATAGCCCTTTACACCAAGGACGAGTATTTCGCCGTGGCGGCTGACAACGAGCAGGAGCAGGAAAACTGGTACAGTGTTTTAACAAATTTAATGAATGAAGGGAAAGTGTACGACGGTTCGGGGTCCAGTTCGGCATCGTCTTTGGTTGGATTTGAAGACGCAAATTACGGTATGATCACGCCTGCGAGTGCCGTGTATAAAGAGGTATGGCAAGTAAATTTAAAATCTAAAGGTCTTGGCCAATCCAAAAATTTAACCGGGGTGTATAGGCTCTGTCTGTCTAGCCGGACAATAAGCTTCGTGAAGCTGAACTCGGAGGTTCCTGCTGTCATTTTACAACTGATGAATATTCGGAGATGTGGCCATTCCGACAGTTTTTTCTTCATTGAGGTAGGCAGGTCTGCTTCCACTGGACCCGGTGAGCTCTGGATGCAGGCAGATGACTCAGTGGTGGCACAAAACATACACGAGACTATTTTGGAAGCTATGAAAGCAATGAAAGAACTGTCAGAGTTTAGACCGCGAAGTAAAAGCCAGTCCTCGGGTACCAACCCCATCTCTGTGCCCACTAGACGGCATTTGAACAACTTGCCCCCCAGTCAAACGGGGCTACTGAGGCGATCTAGGACAGACAGCATGGCAGCAATATCGCCTGTAAACAAGGTGACTTCCTCTCGGTTTCGGACAGCGAGTGAGGGAGATGGCAGCATGGCAAGACCTCTGTCAACAAATGTTAGCACTAGCACTAATCAAAGCCTTCTAACCAGGTCTAACACAGTGAATGTCAGGCCCAGTAAGATGTTTGAACCATCTGTGCTTCAGCACAGCAAGTCAATGTGCATGCCTGCATCTCACTCTCCTCCTTCCGTTATTAGTCCAGTGAGCCTTTCATCCAGTGGCGGGAATAGTTCTGCTTTAGAAACCAGCCAACGTCCAGCTAGTGGCAGTGGCTCAGTCTCTGGCTCTCCAAGCGATGCTGGGTTCATGTCATGTGACGACTACGGGTCCAGTCCAGGGGACACAAAGCATTATTCTGCGAACAGGAGCGACACGCCCGAGTCCATTGCTGACACGCCCCCTTGTCGCGATGGAGACCTGTATGGTTATGTGCTGATGGAGAGGCCATCCACTAACCATTTTAACCACAGCTGCAGATGGATGTCTCGAGACGATGGGCTGGAAGTGGCACACAGGAAAAGGACGTATTCGCTTACTACACCAGCCCAGCAGAGGGCGCCGTCACAAGTGTCTTCTACTTCTCTGGACGAGTACACACTGATGAGGGCTACATACAACAGGGGTCCTTCAGGATTCGGCTCACGTGCAGCCTCCATGAAAGTCGCCTACCCGGAAGATTACGTTGACATAAAAATTGGGCCTTTGAAAAGCACTAGTAATAACCTGGATGAGAGTGGGTACATGCCCATGACACCTGGTGTAGCTCCGCAGGGGAGTGGAAGTGGAAACTACATGCCTATGAGACCCAAAACTGTCTCTGCACCTAAGCAGATCATTAAACCCAGGTCACAACCTCAGTCGGTGGGAAGTGGGTACAGAACAGCATCGCCGGGCAGCTGCTCTCTGGACGACAGTGGCTACATGCGGATGTGGTGTGGCTCTAAGTTGTCAGTGGAGAGCTCAGACGGGAGGCCCGTGAGTGGCGAGTACGTGAACATGTCACCCGTGGAGCCCTACGTGTCACTGACCCCACCAGATACCTGCGCCAGGTCCCTGATCAGTGAACTCTCCCAGGGCTCCCACTTGTTCAACTCATTGCCTCGCTCTTACAAGACGCATCTCTCCCGAAATGGAGACAGCGACCAGTACGTGATGATGAATTTACAGAGTCAAAAGATCGTGGAGGAGACAAACAGCTGTGCAGTACCTGCTGATTTGGCCATTACAGCAACCCAGTCAGCCCCTGTGACTCTCCGGGAGAATGGGGCTGACACTGTAGGACTCAAGAACAGAGCCGTCAGACCCAACAGATTGCCACTGGACACTGTAAGGATGCTTCCATGTATGGTAGAGCACCCTTTGCCCAATGAACCAAAAAGCCCAGGGGAGTATATTAACATAGATTTTGGTGAAACTACAAAGTACTCTCCGCCCTCTCGGTCTTCTGACAGCCTGGCATCATCGATGGGCTCGACTAACAGCCACAGAAGATCCCCACTCTCTGATTACATGAACACTGACTTGGGTACACAGTTGCCCAAAGCAGAGGATGTCTCCACCGACCCTCTGAATGCTATGTACAAATTATCCCTGTGCCAGCCCGAGAAGGAGGGATACCCCGAACAGCAAGTTGACTCCGAGAGTCCCCCTGGCACAGAGAAAAATGATTACACGGAGATGACATTTGGCATCAGCTCATCGCCTCGGACCGTCTCGCAGACCTTTGAGCATGTCGAAGCCACAAGCCTCTGTGGTAGGGTCCAGAGATTAGCCCTCAGAGAGCAGGGCCATCCAGGGGTGGAGGCGTTCATGATGCCCAGCCCCCCAGTAGACCCGGACAAGGGTGCGAAGGTGATCCGGGCTGACCCTCGGGGACGCAGACGTCACAGCTCCGAAACATTCTCCTCCACCACCACAGTCACGCCCGTCTTCCCCTCCTTCGCCCACGATGCCAGGAGACACAATTCTGCCTCTGTGGAAAACGTCTCCGTGTGGAACAGTGAAGGTTCCGATGAAGAGCCAGAGAGCCCCATGTGTCGGGAGACCTCCGCAGGCTTCCAGAATGGACTCAACTACATTGCCTTAAACCTAATGGACGAGAACCTGGGGACCTGCAAAAATCTCGTGAAGTTCAAAGGTGCCAGTAATTGCAAAGGGGACATCAATGGAATACACGCCACTCATTTTGTCAGCCTGGGCTTTAAGGAGACGGCCACCGCAGTTAAAGGTGAGTATCGCTCTCTGTCGCTTTTTTTTTTTTTTTTTTTAATCAGCTTTACTTTCATGTTGCAGTTCAAAATCCGAAGTAAATGGCAGCGTACCTCCTCTCTCTTCGCGCACCATTATTTAAGTTCTTCAAGTATTTTAATTGGTAATAATTTTATTGGGATTCATGCTGCTTTAAGTAATTAAATTAATTTCACAGAAGACCGTGTTTGCAAAAGAATTTTAACGTGATTTCTAAAACATCACAATACACATTTCTGTTACCGTGTTTAAAATTACGTGGAAGATGGTATCCTGATGACGTGCATGCTCCATATTATAGTGCCGTATAGTATTTCAGTTACGGTACCTAAATCATCATTTCAGATGAAGGGTGCTCGATTTCAGTAATGACGCCGTTTCCCGTTTTTGAAGCCGTCGCCAGAGATCAGGACGGGAAAATAATACCGTGCAATGGTCCCTCAAGCATTAAATATGAATGTTATACGCCTTTAAATTAGGCTCGTACTTTCAAATTAGTATTTTTTATATTGGCTTTATATATTTTTTCCTAGTAACCTTAACGTCGTAAATAATGGGAACTCGTAACAATAATATGTAGCGGAAGTGAAATATATTTAAAACGGTTATTTTGGCAATGTTATGTAACAGCCTTGTTTTTAAGAGTTATATGGAAAGAATATTATTGAATTGTTTGTTTATGTTTGTATAGTAACTTTTAAACGAAGCAAATATATATTTTAGATTACTGGCTACCTATAAAATTTATGTCTAAAAGTGTTAAAAGTGCGAACTACGGGATCATGTTTCTTATGCAATATAAAATACATTTTCTTTTTAAAATATTAGAAGTAAATGTGTTTGATCGTGGGGCTTCTTACTGTTTTATGTGTCTGCATTTAATAACGCTGTCCATGTATTATAACTGGGGAGTAGCATGGCATTTAGAGAGAAAGGTGAGATGTAGAATATATTACATTTACACAACCTTGCTAGGACGTGAAGTTAAGCAGAAAGCATGTTATGTTAAAGTGACTAAAGATATGCGGTATGTAAGCGTTATATATAGTACAACGCAGTCTGTAGTCTACTTTAAACGGGGAAAAATAAAATGTGTAGTTTGCACACTGTACTGCGGCGCGGCACAGTATCCGTAAACAGGCATTATCTAAAGCGCTTTCCAGCGCTTTCCAACACACGTTATTAGTTGGCATCAGTAGTTGTCATTGCACATTTACAGTGAAGGCAGCGCCCCCTAGAGGACGTGAAAAACTGGTAGAAATTATTTTTACTACGGGCCGATTTTTCGTCATCAATAGGATTTAATCGATCTGTTTTATGCTTGTAATTTCATAATTTCATTTAGTGTTTGTAATTGGTGCCTAGTGTACCAGTTAGACAAATTTGTAAATAAATGATGAAAGATGTGGAGGCAGTGCTGATTCACAGGGAGTGTTTACTGGGGACTCCTGCATTTTATTTTGGTCTGGGCTATAGAAATACGGCACACACAAGTCTCCTGGAGACAGGGACTGTGGATACAATTGTAATAGTGCTTGGGGAGTGAAGGCAAGCTTGATAATCCGTTACCTACGCTTCATCGCAGTTTCTGCTCTGAGTGCTTTAAAAGGTTTCTGTGAGAAAACCCAGGATTGATATAATGCTGAAAATGCTGTCGGCAATATCTGAGCCTTTAAAGGTTACCTGTGAAAGATGTGGGGTTGACAAATGGCTCTTTTCACTTTGGGTTAGTCCTCTGTATGCTTCCCTTTGTACAGTTTGACAGTGTGTTATAAGGGCCGCTTTGCCTCGCCTTCCTGGATCGCACACGTGTGTCTTGTTCCATGTGCATGGTTTTCACACGCCGGGGGGAGGGGGGGGGGGTTTATCCCTGGCGGAACACTGCACGCTGCTGCCTGAGTCATTCTCCCTCTCAGAACAAATGAGTCAGTTGTTTATTGCTTGTCAGGTAGTCTGTTTCATGGCTGGAATGCTTGCAGACTGTGTGCAAAGGTTGCTGGGAGAGGTGAACACACACTTGTTTTTGTGACCTTCTGGGCTCCACTTGGCTTTTTTACCCCCCAACACGGTAACAACACGGTACTTTGCCTTGGGGCTGATGCATCTGACTTTGAATCAGCTGCTTCTGTTTCTACTTGTTTTTGTAAATGTTTTGGGGATTTTCAAATGATCTAGTAGCAGAGGAGTGCCCCCACCCTGTCTTTTTTGGCCAGTTTATTTCATCAGCCTGGTATTGCAAAGAAAAACCTTTGATGTTGTAGAGGTCAGACCGAAGTATTTAGATGGGATCTGGTGTCCTCTCCAAAGGCATGCTGACACATCGCACCAAGCTGCTGAGAGCATTGCACCATATCTGAACTCTTAGCACAAACACGGAGTGTGTTCGTAGAGGGAGGACTTGGTGGGAGATGCAAGTTTGCACTTCGATAAGCAGCCTCGTTCTGCAGAATGCCAAGGGCTGGGCTTGTGATTCTAAACAACAGCAAGCTCTGGCAGGCTGCGTTTCTGTTTGCTTCTGTCCTGCCTGCTCGCACTGCGGGTCCTCCTCTGCACTGATCTTGAAAAAGGGGGCGTGTCAGGCAAGCACTGGCCTCCTCAGCTGATTGGCTGATTTGACTTGTTAGAAGTTCAATAGAAAGACATGTCAGCTGCAAAGGCACAGGAGGGGAGGGGAGCAGAGCACTTGGGATTCAAAACAAACCAAAATGCATGCAGGGACTGGGTGAGTGAAGTGTCTCAGGAATGTTACAGCAGCAAATACACTGCTTATTTACAGCATTCCTCAGGAAAAAAAAAAATCATTACTCTGAAAAGGAACACTGCTGTTTGTATAACAGCCTCATATGGTCGTAACAAAGGAGTTTGGCAATAGTTAACCCTCTTTAATGATTAGAAGCAGAGCAACTTGTTTACTACAGCGTGCTGGTCCAGAACCGACTTTTCCCACAAGCCCAGAGGCTGTTTAAGGCATTTAGTTTCTTCTCATTAACAAGTGACTATTGTATTTGGAATCTGAATTATTCAGGTTGTTTAGTCCCTAGTGAGTGAGACCAAGGCTTAAGGCTGTGCTGTTACCATCTGGTTGTTAAACAAGCAGGCAAGAAGTTGCAAGAGGAGTGCGGAGTAGAGCAGAGAGATGGTGATGCGTGCTGCAGTACTGACGAACCGTGACTCATCAGCCTGCAGACAGCGGTAGACTGAGGGACAGGGAGCTTATGGCTGCTAAAGGCACGCTGATGCTCAGGCGCCTATTTAGGTCTGTCCTCATGAATGGGCACACGGCGGCTCTGGGATGCGTTGTTTGTGTTGGCCTTTTAGCTCCTCCCCTATCCCGAGTGCGTCGCCACACCACTGATGCAGCCGAGAGTCACAGCACAAAGAATTCGTTTAGGACTGCCTGCCATCTGTTTGTTTGGGTTAAAAAAACTACTTACTTATATATTTAATTTTGTCAGGTGTTTTCGTTGGGGCCCATAGCATAAATGCTGCTTTAAGTGTCTTAGGGCTCCTTGAGGAGAGAACCACTGATCCGGCAGATGGTGGGGTGAGAATAGCGCACCTGCCTCTTCACAGTGCTGCTCACTTGTTATTAGACTTGTAGCCACTGCTGATGGCGTGCTAATGTCTAGCAACCATCTGCTGTCCTGACAAAGCTAGAGCCGGCAAGTCCATTCCGTCCCGTTTCGTCTTTTAGGGGCTGGACGATGGACTTCAGCTCGCCAATCACGTCTCTTGGCCCTTCGTTATGGCGACCCTGGCTACATAGCCCTGTTGGGTCAAACTTGGGGTTTGGTTCAGCACCTGAGCCAAGTGTGTTTTGTAAAACTAGTGAAACACTTTAAACATGCTGTTATCACGTTTGACACTTCGCCCTTTGACTGCATTGAAACAGAATTACTCTTGGAGACTTCCGTACATCCTGAATGATTCTCTGCTGTTTTCTCTGGGAGTTAATGGCTTTGTAGTGAAAACTGGTCTTCCTGTAGTGGAATTATGTGCCATTCATGCTTTTCCTGTAATGCTTTATGAGTTTTGATGTGCTCTATATTTCAGATTTCTCACTGATTTCCTTGTTCATACTTTGGTATGTAAACTAAACATAAGCAAAATTCTGACCACCGGCACACACAATCACTTTGTGTTTGTCAAGTACAGCAACTGTGCCTCATATCCAGCTGTTATTTTAACACAGACATAAGTGACAAATGAAGAAAACAGAACGTGCATCACTGTATCATTTTACAGCAGTCTGCTTATTAACGACCTCATTAAATGTCTGATAATTAGCATTAAATATTTGATACATGTCAGTTTTTTGAAAAATTGTAGGTAGTGCTAAAATAAAATTGATTATTTTGCAGTACTTTATATATACACTTTTTTTCCAGTTTACGCATGGTTTTCATGTGATGACATAATGTACATAAGAGGGTTGATGTTGTTGAACCCTTGGTGCCCTCCTCGTTTAGCCACTGTGCCCTGATAAGAGCATAGGACACTGGCAGCCTTTAGTGTGCGGCATCACTCTGGTTCACTTTATGTCACACTTTTCCTCGTGGTCAGTTCAATACTCACTGATTAAAGTAGGCCGGGATGTTCCTTCCAAATGCTGTAAATGTTACCCACTTTTAGTGTGCACTTAAGCAGGATTACCTCATGTAGGAGATTAGACATTGTTGATCAGCTTGTTTTATTTAAAGTTAGAGGAAGGAGGCTTGGGGCCTTCCCAAACTATCCCAGAAAGGGGGCCTTCTGCACTGCAGTTACATAAGTCTGTTATGTCTTATGTGGTGTAGAGAAACAGTCTGCTACTATGGAGGCTGTTTCTGGATAGCAGTGTTAAGATGGTGCCACGGAGATCAAGGCTGGGGGGGGAGGGGAGGTGGTATATATTGACCTCTTTATCCTTCGAAAGCTTTGAGTAAAAGTGGACGTTTCTGCTAGAGCTACACAATGTTGCTTAGCTGGCTTCACAACACCAGTGTCCTGCTGAGATTAGCCTAACCCCAACCCACATACCGGAACCTTCTCCCTCAGCGCAACGCTTTGTCCTGAAGCGACTGTAAACACTGTGTGCCGGCAGGAAACCGAAAAAGTGCGGTGTGTGCTATCGCTTAATGGAACATGTTTGTATTTAATAAGAGCTGGTCAGTGTGCTCTCTGAGCACTCCTTTGAGGGAGGGACACTGGCATTGCTAAATGTGGGAAGCTCAACTGCTGTTTTGTTCAGTCAGTTTAAAAGTCGAGTTGTTCTTTGAGACTTAATGAAACGCAGGAAGTTGCATGTAGATGAGGTTATCGTGACACTTCAGGAGTAAGAAGTAGGCTATTGTTGCTAAGCTGCAGCCAATGGGTAACATTCTGGTTGTATGCTATTGTTGTTTTTTTTTCTTTTCCATTCTAGTACACACGTGGCACAAGATCCCTAGGGCAGTCTTGTAGAGAAGGGATAGTTTTATGAAAGCTGGGCCTATTATATGCAGGATAGAAAGCAAGCCCTATATCAGTGATGTGCTGGTAATGTAAACGCAGGTGTTACTATAGGAGTAGACACTGGAGGCTGTTTCTTTTAAGGCTCACGCTGACACTGTTTCAGCAATGCAGATCAGGACTCAGTTTGCTGTTTCTGCCAGGTCTTAGTGAGCCTTTGGATGTCTTTTCTATAACAGTATAAGGGCTGCATATGACCAGCAGTAACTGTGTGTGCGCGTGCGTCTGTGCATGTGCATGTGTCTGTGCGTGCGTCTGTGCATGCGGTGGGGAGGTAGGAACATGGAAAAGGAACAGAAGGAATGAGTTATTGTGTTTATAGGATTTAGTAACTGATGATGTTTTCTTTTTTGTTCCACTGACCCACACGCTTTGGTTACAGTTACGTCGGTCAAATGCTTGTCATTTTGGATGCACTCTCATAACAGTGCACTAGTGTAAACAGACAGTTAGCACACACACCCCCTCCATCTTATTTTGCTGTGTGCTTCTCTAGTAGAAGAGAGTACTGGGAGTTAATGGACTGCGAAGGCCACTGCTTCTGGGCTCAGAATGGTCTCAGCCGCCTAGGACCGGTCGGGGGGGCTCGGGGTCGCTCGGATTGCCCCATGAACTCATCGCATTCTCGTCCCTCTGTGGTGGTGACCAGCGCGTGGTGCTTCCACCCTGCCCAATCGGGCTCCGGGAGCAGCCTGCTGCTCCGTCTGCTGACGTCAATGTCACAATGGAAAACAGTCCTCTCGTTCCGCAGACGTAATCACGCTCGGGCACCCGGGAGATCCTGGAGCACTGTCAGTCAGCACACAGAGGGGGCAGGAGTACCGTTTCATGTCGTTAGTGGGATATTATCTGTGAGCACTCCACACAAAATCCCCCCCGCCCGCACGTCTTTATATTGGGTGAAACATGAACATATTTCCACTTTACTGGCTGTTTTTTTTTTTTGCAAAAGTAGCAGCACAAGAATCTCGATGATGTTGTTTTTCGCTCGGTGTC
The DNA here is from genome assembly GCA_025773905.1 of Chitala chitala. Lineage (NCBI taxonomy): Eukaryota > Metazoa > Chordata > Actinopteri > Osteoglossiformes > Notopteridae > Chitala > Chitala chitala. The sequence continues at coordinate 5,188,152 of JABJVR010000031.1, forward strand.
TCTGAGGCGGGTGTGAGGCACCACGCCATGCCCCAAACCAGTCTGCTATCCCAAATGCCATCAGCAGCTGATAAGGTAAATCTCTGAATTCCAGGCCATCCATGAGACACTAGCAAGCCCACTGTCCAGAATCCAGGGCAGATAAGAAGAGGCTGTTGTGTCGCGTTGATGCAAAGGACAGACCGTCCCGCATGACACACGAGGTTTCAGTGGCATGGGGACAAACACAGTGTCCCGCACTCAACACGGGTACCGAGTGTGCCTGTCTGTCAGGAGAGCGCGGCAGGCTGCTTATCAGCTGTTAGAGCACCGCTGTTCCTGTTCTCCCTGCTTCCTGTGTGTGGCACATCTCTGCTAATCCTGGATCCGATGTTATTTCTCTTCTAAGCTATAAAGGGGAGTTTTTCTTTCATTAATAGAAGGGTACCAACAAATTCATCCATGTGTGTAAGTGAGTGAACTCCCTCTAAAGTTAATTAATTACAATATTCATATTTTAAGTCGTCTTGAATGTCTGAGTAGCCTGGACTTGAAAGCTGGTGTGGAAGTTCAAGTTTTTACTGTGTAAATATTAGGAATCGACGCACACATACGTTTCTTCCATCTTCTCCTCAGTCTTAAAAGAGTTCAGTTCCAATAGGGGCATAGTGCTGGATCCAGTGAGTAGTTCTATTAACATATCCTGTGCCCTGTTTTGGGTTAGACAGGCCATTAGTTTTATTCTGCAAGTAGCTTAAAGTGTGGCCTGTATAATGCTATACTTAAAAACCAATAAACCATGAGCAACTGAAGTAAGTTGGCACGGGATCACTTGTGTATGGAGCGTACTGCAGTAAAATTTCAGAGTTTCACATATTTGGTCCAAACTGTCAGCATTTCCCTTAGTCATATAATGGGTTGTATATGGTATATGATGTGGGCTTTTACAAAGATGTTATTACCCAAAGCTATTAGCTATGTAAGTTTCCAAGTCCTGCTTGATGTTCTCATGCAATGAAGTCATCCTCTGCAATGATAAGACACTTTACGTAATTCCAGGCGTTGTAAAGGGAGGAAAAATAGCCCCATTGAAATGGGAAAGCAGTCCAGAGAAGTACAATGAGTTTATTGTAGGGGGGAAACTGGAGGCTTTGAATCAGGGTTTGTAAAGTACAGGGGCTGAAGGCAGCTTTGTGAAAACATTGCTTGTGAATAATAATAATAAAAAAAAAGAAAGAAATTCCGGAGTCAGGCCTAGAAACAGTTTACTTATCCGAGACTTCCGCTCAATATGAGGCCTCCCAATGCAAATCAGATTGTCAAGACAAGCACAAAAGGACAAAGGTCAGATCATTCATTGCCACAAACAAACAGACCAGAGAACCGCAACCCGAATTCTCTCCGGTGTTCTGTCGAGTAGTGATGAATGCGCGACTCCATAAATGGGTACGTTAAAGTCTCTCAGGGTGTCTTTAAGCAAAATAAATAAATAAATGGCTCTTTTCTCTTTGGAAAAGAACCGCCGCGATAACCAGCCACACTTCAGACCTCCACTGCGATTATGTACGTCTCAGCAGAAAAGCAAGGGATCCAGATTGCGGGGCGCGCGTTCTCGCTAGCAGCGAGCGTCCCTGGTGCAAGCGCGAGGTGTCTGTTTGGAGACGCTGGAGAATGTGCGAATGCCAGTGCGCCCCCATCCCCCATCTCCTGTCCCTGGGGAGGGCACCTGCCACTTCAGTTGCTAGCAGCTTAAGACAACGCATTCCTTACTTGGTAATAGCAGAGAAAACCTCTGTTTGCCCTCCCTCTACGGCTCCCGCTGCTGTCAACGACGACCCTCGGACGGCCTCTTGCGGAGCGAGTGCCACCGTGGGCCGTACAGATTGCTTACATTGTTGCTGTTTACCCTGCTTATGTTTTTCCGTTTTTTTCTGGTTTAATTTCTTTCAGACTAAACATTGAGCCGACTCGTCCCTTTACTCTGAGGAATGAATGCGGAGCAGATGGCCGATGAGTGGGCGGAGCCAGGAGGCTGGATCACGTGCTGCTGTCCACGACCCCTCGACCCCAGGAGCTATGCTTCGGCATGCGATACAGCTCCTCTTCCTCTCTTGACTCTGGATCAGGAACGATCGTGTTGCTGCTCTCTCGATAATGTCACTCACTAATCGTATATCGTGTTAATATTTAAATTCCTACGTTCCTCTTCCACGCAATTGTTTTGCCACTGGTTGTATTTGAGCTGTAGGATGCATAGCCAGTGAACTTAAAATAATGAGAGGACTGTTGTGAACCCTTTGCAATTTATGCAGAAATCCGGACTAGTCCAGAGGGTTCACATACCTATTTTTCCACAGCTATCTGTGAACCAAACCTGGAAGTATGATCATTTAACTCGTTTGTTGTACGGTACACATTTGTATATACACAGAAGCTCTGTATTTATATGTCTGGCTGTTTGCATATGTTTGTGTGTGTGTGCGTGTGTGTGTGTACGCACGTGCGTGCACATACAGTCCAGAGGAGGAAATTGCCCTGACCTCTTTCAACAACGAATTCAATAGGAAAATTGCCCTACCTCAGAAAAGACAGGTTATTATTATCATAAGATTTAAATTTATTTTCAGATCTGAATGTTTCATAACACCAATTCAAAGCCTTACTGAACTTGTCAAAAAATATTTGTACTAAAAGGTGTTTAGTTTGGACCTGTACCTGTACTTGCAAATATTCTGTTTGTTTGCATTGAGAACTGAATGTTTCTAAGAGTGTTCACTTTGTTGCGTACTTAACTTCTGAAATCAAAGACCTATTGTTTGTATTTTTCTTAAGACTTTAATTTATTTTAGTATTAATATTTGCATAAAAATCTCACAAGACTTAAATTTTATCTTGCATGTAGAGATATTATATATATAAATACATATAGTATATCATTATATAATGGCAGAGCGGGCTTCTGGGAAAACCAAGCACCGGTTAGAGGGAAGTTTGTCTCTGATGTAGGTACACGTTTAGAGTGGCGTGGCTACAGGTGTGATGTTACTGTCAAAAGACACACCTCCGTTTGAATATGCCAGGCACCTCCTCGTGCTTCATCTTGGAGCTTGTTCCTCATTCTGCAGTAGCGTTGGCCACTCTCCCCCTGATTTCCACCCTCCTGGGCAGATTGGGGTGCATTTTACCCCAGTCCTCCGTCACTGGAGTATCCAGCAGAGAGCCCCAACATAATGTTACCAATGATGCTTTCATATGCTTCTTACTGTGGCTGATGCTTCTCTGTTGGGGGGTTTGGAGGGAGGGGGGGAGAGAGACAAGTGATGGACTGCCAAGAGCTCCATGACACCAACACAACAGTCTGGCACTTCTACACCTAGATTGTAACAGGACATATGAATGTAGAGGATGTACTGTTCTCCACAGGAGACAAGTTAATGATGTAGTAACTCTGATTACTGATTCGATAACAGAAAACGCATGTGTCAACGCTCATTATACACAACATTGCTTAATGTTGTATGTGCTGTACAGGTGAAGAGAAATGAAAACAGACTAATTTATCCACCTCGAACATGTAAGGTTTGGTATTTATTGTAAATATTGCATTGAATGAATTCCCCAAATGGAAAAAAAAATTAGCACTAATAAATAAATGTATGTGTTGAGCACATTTGTGTGTGGAGCTGATGCATAATACAGATTTGTACAGAAATGATTCTGTATGACTAAATGCCACTAATTAACTATTTTATAACAATGCTGTAAAATACTATGTGATGCTTGATGACAACAAAGTCATGGTACTTGGTTATAATTTAACAATAGCATATGCAATATTTACATTGAAAATTACTTAGTTTACAGAATTGAACCAAATGTATAAAGGCTGTGTAATATATTTGTTAAACCTTAAAATGAAATGAAAACCTTACTGTTTGTACATTTTTCTGCCAACTGTAAATGGAGTTTTTTTTTTTCTTTTGGTATCAGAACCCAACAGTAAAATCAACAGTTGTTAAATCAAAAGTATGTATCGATTCCCTGTATCTAAAGGTTGAATACTGAGGCCTGTTTGATTTTGCTGTCTTCCATTGTAAATATTTCATATACTGTTAATTGTGATGCTGCGGAAGAGTAATTTAAAATTAGTGTAGTTACGTATTGCTTTCATCTGTATTGATTATGGATTGCCACATGCAATAAAATGCCATTATTTAAGAAAATAATCTCTCTCGTCTACCTGAACCCAAACCATTTATGCGTTTCCTGAGCACTGCTGTCCTTAAGGTGTTCTGCATTAAGTTCTAACAAGCAGAATTGCTATAGACCTTGGAAGAAAGCATGCCAATGATTTTAGTTTTAATCATGCTTTTGGAGCCCGCTGTTGGAATAGCCTTTTTTTCTGATCTGCCTTTTAGACTTATTAGCTGGATAAAAACTAAAATGTAGGTTCAAAGCTGTACAGCTGTTGCATTTAAAATCTCTTGAAACTAAATTAAAGCGGTTCCATAACTACAAAAGGATGTATAATTACATAATGAGACTCTAACTATTTTGCCCTTAGCCATTTGAGTCTTACGCATTCTTTTGCTCAGGTTAATTAATTAAAATGTTAATTAAGTCACTTGACTAATTGGAATTTCTGAAGGTAAGTGGAGAAAGAAAATAAGAGTGTGTTTCTTAGGAATTTTGAGAATGCAGATAGACAGCAGACTAATAGCACGGTAGCGTGTGAAGCCGACGGCGTGTTTTTGGTGCTGAGAGGGTTTCACGTGGTGGTTATTAACCACTGCTGTGGATGGCAAAACGCTGCATGTGGACACCCCCCTCTCACCCTGTTCACGGTGAAGACCACCCCTCCCCCCACCCATCCGTCAAGCTCGGCAGGGCGGGTTTGAAACGAGGCCCGCTAATGAGGTCAAGTGATAAGCATGGGAAATGGATCCCTCCCAATCTGTCTCTCCAGTAAAGACAGCATTATCCCCCCCACACAGTACAGAAAAGTGATGCGAGGAGAGCAGTAAAGGTGGAGGTGAGAAATTTCCGAGGAAGTGAAATACAGTGCTCCCTCCCCAGATAATGTGCAAAAGAGCAACTGTCACAGACTGTTGGGGGTGATTACAGCATTCTGTTGTGTAACAAATAAACTAATTGAAAGGTCTATCATGTGGCTACAGATGCTTTAGGGGACGATGTCTTCATACTGGCAACACAGTACTGCAAATATTCCACCCAAGGTCTATGTTAGTCTTAGCCTTGATGAGAAGAAATCATGATAAACTCATTAAAGGAATGTGAGAATTTAGTTTCTGTTTCATTAATTGTCTTGAAAATGTGACATAAAACATTTAATTTTGTTTTACTTGTTTTGTAAATTACATTGGCAACTTTTTTTCTCCCTGAACATCAACTTTTCATCTTAATGGTAGATTATCATTACATTCACCGTTAGAAATACTCCTTGACAAAAAAAAATCAGAACACAGAAATCCAGAGCCAAAGAGCAGCTGAGTGAAGGCTAATTAGTGGCTCGGCAGTTAGGCTCGTTAGCATAAGTAGAGTCATATGTTCATCATGTGGGATGGAAGCCTTTCTCTCTCCTTCCCTCCCTCTATGGCCAAAGAGGAAGGTAACCGTAAAGCAGAGCTGTCAGAATGCTCCCAGCACCTCTCATCAATAACACACATGGATCCTTTGAAGCTAATTACACTTGATAATTGACTGCATTAATTAATAAAAAATTAAAGGGTTAAAAAAAATTTAAACCAGATTGGAGATCCTTGTCTGGAATCCAGAGAAAGCCCCTCCTTCTGAACACCTCCCACAGGGTAGCAGTGCTTACATTACGCTGCCGTGGCGACAGGCATGTAGAGGAAGTCAGGAAAGAATGGGTCTGTGATGTTAGCTCCTAATTCAAATGTGTGTGTGGACTAGCACACTGTCACAAAGTTGTGGCGTGGAAAGTCGTTCAGCTGCTCCAGCAAGATTACAGGGGGATGGCTCCTCTTTTTATTTTTTATTATTTTCAAATAATATATATGTTTTTTGAGTAATATGACCACGTATGCTAGATGATGTTGCTTTTACAGTCAGGGCTCCTTTGAAATGCTTAAGAAAATAAGATGTTTCCGGGAATGTGGGGGGTATTGCTTTACATCAGAGGTCGTCTGTCTGGGGAGGGGGCTGAGCGGCACCAGAGACACCTGCCCCCTCAAAATGCCTACCACACTTGCCATTAAAAAGGTCCACTGTGAATTGTGTAGATAGCCATCCAGCCATATGTGAGTGCAGGCATAGGTCTTTGCACTAGATCCATCATGGCATGACAGTGGTGATGGTGTCCTCAGGGGGAGTAAGGAGGTGCTGGGGGGAGGGGGGTAGACTCGGGTGGATGTGTCTCGCTGCTTATCACCGACCCCAGGAGAGAGTGAAGAAGGGCACTTAGAGAGCCTGGGGCAGGTGGTGTTACATGAGTGAGGAAGTGAGTGGCGTTCGGTGGTGGGGGGTGGTATAAGAGCTATGCACTCAGTCTCATTTAAACTGACCAATCGGTTTCCACAAACGGATGTTCTAAACAAATCCCTCTAAAGTACAGAATTAAATCTTGTAATGTATCTGAACGTCTGTCAAATTCGAACACCAAGTGTGTGAGAGACAGGAACTGGCTGGCACTGTTTAGCCTGTACTGGTGTTGCACGCCTTGCTCTGATTAATTTATTACAGATGTGTCATTCATCTGGTAAACTGTGCTCCTGTAAAATTCAAACACAGTGCTAAAACTAGTACTTGTATAAAATGGTAATAAACATGATGCAACAGTGACCTAATTAAACAATGCGCTATTCCACAATCCCCACCCTACTTTCAGGCTTCCTGTGCAACTGGGCCATTCAGGTGTTGTGTAATCCTAAAAAATGCTTTTTATTTCCCATGTGAAAGAAGGGCCAGCATGCATGAAAGCCCTAATCCCCTCTGCTCTCTGGGCTTGTTCGCCATACCTGATGGCAGGTGATTCTGCTTACTTATAAGGACTCAGCCACCTTTGTTGCTCAGGGCATGTGCTGGTCACATGACCACCTGTTACTAATGTTGACCTGCTTCTCGAAAGCCAAACCCAGCAATATTTGCAGTTTTTAACGATTGCTTACACACTAAAATTAAAAAATACGCAGTTTTAAAAATTTACACAAGGAGCAAAAGGTCAACCCCATGGGCTCTTTTTTCTTCTCCTTTTCTTTGTCCTCCTCTCATTTGACCACCTCCTCATCCTCCTCCTCCTCTAACTCTTCCTCCATAGCAGTCCTCCATTGCTGTGCACACCAAAGAGCAAACCTGACTCGTATTTATGGTGGTTAAGCTCTGATTTCTGTGTGATCTGATTGGTTACATGTGTCCTTACATGTGCAATCTGAGTTCAGGTCATTGCTAATTGAGTGTGGTGTTAGAGTGGAAGTGTTCAGCAATTTGCACGCACAGGCTTTCATGTTTGAATTACATGTCTAATGTAGAGAAATGTGTGTGTTATTTTGCGCAAAGTGTGTGTGCGTGTAGTGTTTTGCCAAAAGTGCGAGGCTGATGATGCATGTATAGTTGTGACAACCATCTGGTTTGACTCTGGGGGAGGCTGGTCAGAGAGTCCAACCTAATTTGAGCCGCTACACTGTGGCAGGTGTCATTTGGGGATTTCTAAATGCGAACAGGTAAAGAATTCCCATCATCTACATGCAATTTTACAGCGTTTCACAAGATCTTACAGTGCACACTAAATATTTGCATTCTGTTTCTGCAGAAGCGCAGGGACATTCCCCACAGGAGGAAGAAACCACCTGTTCACACAAGAACAGGAACAACATATCAGTAACATGGTCATTGCAAACAATGGCATAGATTTGCATCAAGTGCAACATCACATAATTACTGACAACACAACATTCACCAATACACACTGTGTGAGTTTATCCACACTGGGCCGTCTGCTAAAGCAGAATCAGCTTAGCATGAAACA
>JABJVR010000031.1:5205572-5223610 GCA_025773905.1 Chitala chitala
ATGTGTTCTGGGATGGGCTCCAGGCTTCCCTGTGACCCTTAACAGGATGAAGCGGTATAGAAGATGACTGACTGACTTAAAAGTGACAAGTGTGAATATCCAACTTATTGTTCTACAGTTCTGGAGACTTGGAGATCCAAGAAATAAAGGTACCTAGCAGTGTTGAGCAGCCTGTGACAAACTGTAATGACACTTTTCCTTGCAGTATCAACATGCTGTACTGATTAAAGCACAACACTGTCAATGCAATAACCCCCTACTGGCTGATGGTTACTTGCAGCCATCCCCTGGTCTGACTGCCTGCCACTGACTGCTGCAGCACACCTCATCTGTCCCCATAATGTTAATGGGTTTGGTAGCAGGTAGGGGCCTGCCGACACGTGTTGCTTTAACGTGAGCGCTTAAACCGCTACGGTTTTTGCTGCTGCAGCACACTAAGTTCCCGCCAATGCTCTCCATATGAGGTCCCTGCCGCTGGCTCTAGGTGACCTTCTTCACCTGTAAACATGCTTTCCCAACTCTTCTTACTGCACAGAGTGGGTGCAGAGCAAGGCGTCAGGGAGCTGATTACATGAGCAGGAAATTAGTTAATACGCTAATACCATGGGAAATCACAGTCACATGGTATAGGTCAGAGAACAAGATGGTTTCTCTGGTTGTGCCTATGTGACTGCTTCTCTTCACTCCCATCTCTTTTTGTCCTTTACCCTTTCTTCAGTGCCTGAGCTACATCCATGGTGTGAAGGGACTAACCAGTGCATACCTGCACTGGTGTGATAGAGCATGGTGCTCAGAAGCATCTTGAATCGATGGTGGCCCTGCAAACAGACACCATCTCTATCTGACCTGTGAACATAGAACTGCATTCCTCTGATCAATACTATCAGGGCGGTTAAAAATATACACAAGACAGAACAGACAGCGTTGTAGCAATAAACCACGAGAAATGGAACTGGATGCTGCAAGAAAAAAATTTCAACCGGATACAAGTATCAGACTTTACTGGATTTTTATAAAAGCCAATCTAACTCAATTTCTCAGATTTTCTCAATTTACACGTCCTAAAATATCAAATAAATTTTATTAGGCAATACAGTTATTGTGTATGAAAGCCTTTAATAGTTTTTTGTACACTTTACAAATTTAGACGTGGAAATGTTATCATTGAAAACAAAACCGATTAAGGCTGACATATGGTCTGATCAAGTCAATACTTTATTACACTACCATTTCTAAGAAAATAAACTCTGTCCACTGAGGTTAATGTGCAACCCAGAACCTTGACTTAAGTTCACATACAAATCAGCAACAAACACTGATCGTTTTAAGAGCATAACCTTGGGTCAGCATATAGCGAAGTTTAAGAGCTGAGATTGTGACTTAACGCTTCTGAAACAAAGACTACGTTTCAGAGATCAAAGCATGTTTTTGTTTCTTTGGTGCTGGCGGAGTGTGAGATGTGTGAAATGTTAAACACAATTTGCTGTTCAGATCATATTGTCCAGAATGCCATTATAATTTGCTCAACAATAAACGCACGTGTGTGAAATGGATCCCATGTACACAATCACGCGGTTAGGTAATAGTGGATTTTATTGTCTTTTTTTCACAGAGGAAAAAAAAACCACAGAAAAACACATTAGCATTTTAGGATAATGTAAATACTCTTGTAATCATAGCAGTTGTTATGAAATTGGGTACAATTTATTCCTTCTGAGTACCATGGCAGTGTACATTAAGCCTCTGGTTGTGGGGTCACATCCTTCTATATCTCTCCCATCATCTTCCTGCCTCACTAAGTTACTGTGGGTTTTCTGGTTTCCATCTTCAATAAATGCAACTCATAGGACCTGGTGCATTTGGGTTGTGTGTGTCTCTGTATTTATGTGGGTGCTTTGTAATGAACAGGACTGCCTTGTTCTTGCTGTAATAGTCTCCAGGTCCCTGGCACACTCTCTGCATTAATTGTTGATGGAAAATATGTACATTTTCTTCCTCTTTTTTATTAGCAAGTTAAGCTACAGTTGAAAATTCATTTTAAAGGTAAACTGCTAACCAGTTTGATTGGAGGCAATTGAGCCTTTCAAACCAAACAGGCAGGACACCAAGTGCTGGCATGAAAACAGAACAGACGGTACAGAAATAGGCTAGAAATTGGTGTCAGATTGCAACAAACTGCAGGTCTGCTGTTTCCTGTTCTCATCCCATTATGCCAAGTGTCTCCTCAAGCTCGGTGTGCAGCCAAGAAGATAATAGTCGAATCTCTCTTTAAAGTCCCTAGAGAATGATGTCAATCTAAGCCGGACACATCTGCCAACATTTAGAGTCTTGGCAGCCATCTGCATGCTCCTAATTTGATGCCCAGACATGGGAATATGGCCGAGAAACCCCTATTCACACCTACTGGGCCTGTGTGTGTATGAGGCACTAATGAAGGAAAAGGCCATAATGTAGATGGTAGAATCAGAGAGGAAGTCAGATGGTAACAGTGTGAACACAACTCTGTTTCCAGGTGCTTGGCACTGCCTTCCTCTTTGTATTCCCAAAGATCTGTCCATGGGGTGCATCTTAGTTGGTACAGCAAAGTGTCAACAGGTTGATGTTTTCAGATGGGAAAAGCACATCTGGCACCTATTGTTTTAATAAAACTTTCTCTTGAACTTAAACATGAAAGGAAGAGGCACACAGAATTTGAACAGTACTTTGTGTGTACGATCCTATTCACAGTTCTTAACCTTATCGTGGTTTGTGATAAAATGTAATAGTTTTGTTACTTTTACAGCCTGTCGGTCTTCCAGGATAGTTTTATCTGTGTTTTGCAAGCAAATGCTGAGTTACACAGACTTGGCCTTTAAATACTATAAAAATGGCAAGAAAAAAGTGGATTCAGTAGATGACATTTGCAGCTGTCTTATATATGCTACCCTCAATGTGTGAAATTAGGCATTGTATAGAATACCTAGGAAATCTATAGAATGCTGAAAATGGGACGTCAAAGTATGAAACGCTTAATATTTCACACATTTCCTAGGCATTCTATGCAATGCCAAAAGGCAAACTGGCCTAAATAGTACTTGTCGTTCTGAGTAATGTCTAGGTATTATATACAATGCCTAGGGAAAGTATATAACATTAAAATAACACAGACATTTCATGCTTTGCCTATAAACATCATGGATGCTATAGACTTCCTAGGCATTCTATATGCCTGCTTTTCACACATTGGTGGTATCATACATAAAAAATCTGTCTATTTGTCTTTAGGCTAAACTTTTCAAAGTAAAAATGTCCTTTCATGTTAGAACAGTTTTGAGTTCTCAGTCTTCCTACTAGACCAAGGCCAAAGTCAGATTTTTATGTGTTTAGAGATGACTGTTTTTTTGTGGACTTCTCTGTACATCTTTGAATAGCAGAGTATTTCTCTAAAAGAGCTCAAATTCTTGGCCTGATGCATTCATGGCATGCTGACGTTTCTCTCGGACTCAAGGACACAAGCTGAAACAGACAGCAAACCCAGGGACAAAGAGATGCGTTGGGGATCGTATATCTGGGCCGGCTGCGTTAGCAGATCTTTTTATTCAACCTGCAGCCTGAGACGTCATCCTGCCTTAGGTAAACAGACGCTTGTTTTCATTGAGAATTTTGTCTGGGACAGACACAAACGGAATCTAAAATAAGAAAGAACGGGCTTATGGTAGTCTGTCCTATAAAAGCACTTATCAGAAGTGCTAGTGAATTAAAGTGAGCTGGAAAATGTGAATTACTATAAAATCAAACAATGAACACTTGCTTTTGAAAAACTGTTTTCACTTAGGAGGGAAACAGGCGTACACATTGGTTGCATATGGTTAGTGTTTACACCAAACACTGTTTAACATCAGCAAAAACTGTTTTCCTTCAGTTCATAACAGACACTGTCAAACCAACAATCTCTAAATTACCAACTTGTTTTCACAGGAGCTAAATGGTGTTGGGACTGTGTGAGGTATTCCTGGAAAGTGTGTTATTAGTTTAGCAACTCATGTATACTACATCTTCGAGAATGCAGCTGGAATAATTTTCTGATCTACAGCACAACTGATAAGTTTACAATTGACATTGTATATAGCGCATGTTCGTTTGTGCTGCCTGTGTAATTTTGGGGTTGCCAAAGATTACACAACCTACAGGTGAGCTCCTCTGAGCTCTGAGCTCCTCTGTGTGCTGAAAGAGGAACAGAAAACAAAAGGCTTTCACAAGTACATAGCAATGCGGGTCTGTTTGTCCAGAGGTCATTGTTGCGCCATCACTTCCTCCTCACTTATAGAGTTGTTCTATAGAATTTCCACACATATAGACAAACACACACGTGCACACACACACACAGATTCAATATCTGAACAGATTATACCCCATTGCTGTCCTGTCAGTGAGAAAATCTGAAAGCAGTCATGCACTATTGCACAGAAAGAAATGGTATGTTGTTATTTCCAACCGAAGGCCATGCAATTAAACGCATCACGGGCTGCAGCGTAAAATGAGTGATTATACACATGATGCATAGCGCAGGGAGGAAGAGAGCACTTCTGCTGCTAGAGATTTTGTAGCAGAGATGGGCAGCTGGTGTGTGGGGACAGGACTTCCAGCACTTCACACGGCATCCTGCGGAAGCTTCCGGAGGTGGCTGAAGGGAACTCGATCAGCACTGCTAGTCTGCGTCCACTCACAGCAGACACAACTAGCAGAGCACCACACGCAGGAACACATCCAGCAGGACAAGACACCTCCACAACATAACAGCCCTGGAATTTTACAACAGAACTCTGACGCTCTTCAACCATATGCATGATGTTAAGACTGATATTCATACGGCTTCCTGAAGATTTAGGCGTGACATTGTTTTTTTTTCTTTTCAGATTTAGTGACCTGAATTACATAACAGTGGTGGGTTGTAATTAACTTACTGATAAATATCCTTACCCCTCAAAAATGTGTAAGTTAAATAAACAACAAATATTGAAAATTCAAATGAGGCATAATAAATAAAAACAAAAATCAATAATAATGCGGTATAGCTTGTGATGTGTGTGTATCTGTGCGTGCGTGCAGGTATGGATGTAAACATCTCAAATACTGTTAGGAACTCCCCTGTTTCTTTGTCCTGGTACAACCCCTTGTTGGGCAGGAAGGAGTTAAGGGGAAAGAGCCGGCTCATTTTTGACCGAGAACAGGCGCCACTGAGGATTCTAAGAGAGCTACAGTGCCACGCAGGGCTTGTTCTTGTAAGGTGGGCAGAGCATACACTTAAGAAGGGCAAATTGTTCAAAGTAAATACCAATATACTCATCACATTTCAGGCAACCATCCTGTTTATTCCATGTTGTTAGGTTCTGATTTGAGCTGCTCTTACCACACGGTGCTGAACACATGGAGGAGATATGGACTCTGCTGCAGTCAGTGAAGTCAGTGATCGTCTGTGAGGCTCCTGCTTGTTTTTCCAGAAAGGTCCGGCAGTGCACGGAGCCTAATCTGAGGGACCCAGACAGTATTGACCAGACAGACAGTCACCTGCCTGTGTGACAATGGGCTGGTGTGTGTCACTGTCTGGACGCTAGCTGCATGCTAATGTCCCAGAGAGGCGAGGGGAAAAAACTGTGCTGAGTGGAGGGGAGGGAGAGGGAAGGAAAATGGTTGAGTGGGGTGGGGAGGGGGGGGGGGGTGAGATGCACCCTGTCTGAAAGGAATGGTACTGTCCCAGACAGTACGGGTCCCCTGTGCCAGCCCGATCTAGGAGTGCAGCAATGCAGAGATCAGCCATGCAGACGTGGCCTGGGACATTAGGAACAACTGCAGTACGGCACCACACTGCATCGGTCCAAAAGCAAGCAGGACACAAACAAAATAATAACCATAACAATAAAAATACAACCCATAAATTAACTTTCATATTACTCCGTCACGATGACTTCCCCTCAAAACTACAACAATAAAAAAAAACTCTAACCATAAATTAAGAACCGCATTACCAGAGTATACTGAGCGTACTGATCTTTCCTCAGAACGAGAACAGAAATTACAACAATGAAACGCCAAGCATAAATTTTCAGCAGGCACCACTGAAATAAATTATTGCACAATGTCACATGAGCACATGAATTATTCAGAAGATTCATTACGAGAAAAAAAGGAGAGAGAGGAAGAGAAAGACTGAGGGTATTTAAGTTTTTTTATGTTCACGCTGAAGCACAATATTTTGGACCACTTCTGAGAAGAGAAGCCCTAATAAAGATGACAGAGTGACTGTAACGTGCTTCACTCGATGTTAATTACCTTCATTAAGGCAGTTACACTGTGCTAAATATTAATCATTTTGCCTTTTAACTTTTTTTTGGCTCAATAGTAAACACGCCACAAACATCACTTTGTGAAGGAAAGTAAATAGATTTAGATAAATATTTTGGCAGCATCCAACTGCGGAGCGTAAGCATCTGAGCTATTTTTGCATCCTTTGTGCTGCGTGCTGCATGCGAAACAGGCCGAGCGCGTTTCCCTGAGGACTTGTGTTGTAGTCTCGCCTGAGTCTGGGAAAGTGTGGATTTTGCAGAGCGTCAGCGTCTGCCGTAGGGATAACGCCCTCGCGCTTCACCGGCATACTTCATCTTCCTGCTCTTCACGTTGCTTTCCTAGAAAGCAGCTTAGCGCTCAGCGGTTCAGGGCCGGACCGCAGCAGAAAGATCTGTTTTAACCTCTGACCCCAGTGCCCGAGGCTGCTGGACACCGAACACATATGAGCATTTCAGGAAGCAGTTGAACAAGCAATTAAGTGGCAATTAAGATGATTATAAAATCAATAAAATATCTATGCTGTAAAATGAAAATATTAAAGCATCTTGAATCAGTGGGGTTGTATTTCTGTTGCAACAGGAGAACCTTTCTGTTCTGTTGTAAATGGACATTGTTTCACTAACAGTTCATAAAATTAAATTATACAAAATAACAAAGCAGTAGCCTAGTTTTATATAAAACAGGCTGTTCCACTGGCATCTTATGGGCCTGATGCAGTCAGAAAAAAAAATATATAGTGGTTCATCAGTCACATAAAATATGCAAGTCTCACTGACAGTGCTGTGATGGTTCCAGTTGTCTGGATGTCAAACGTGAGTTGAGTTATATGACGGTCCCTTAGGTTAAAAAGTTTACCAATCCATATTTTATATGCTAACAGCACTAACATCTATGGAATATCAAAAATGAAAAGCTAGCTGTCAAAACATGAGAGCAGCACTGATAATTCAGCTCATAATTGCTTTAGTATTATTTTGATCATATGCTATTTTTTGTGTCTCCAATATAACTTAACTAATGGTGGCCTTAGCATAATGCTGATGTTCTAGTTTAGCATCTCATTCTGCTCACCACGCTTATCTCTTTTAGGCCTAGAAATGCAAATAATATTCCTGTTTGGATGTTATGATGATAAAAATAACACTGTAGATGTACTATAACAAATGCAGTCTATGTGTGACGGATCTGAAGACATCTGACTGAACTCTCTGCTCTACGGTGAAGCATAGCTGCTATGGCATAACAACTAACCCCTTTTAACACAGGGATAAAGCAACCAATCTCCTTAAATTTTGCCTTGCCCAGAACCTGATCACCCATACACAGTGTAGTCTGTCTTCATACAAAGCCTGGTCAGAAGCCAACAGAGACAAACACCACAAATTTACAGCACATGTACAGATTTCTTTAGATCCTTGTAATAGTATAAAAGGTGCTGTCGTTTGCTCATAGTCCATAAGCCTTATAGCTCAGGGTTCATTTAATGCAGCCCAGCACCCACATCTGCCCAGCGTTTCATACAACGCTTCACTGAAGACATCAAGAATGACGTCTTGGGGAAGGACTCATGTGTGTTTCTCAAGTTTGCTCCTAATTACCGTGCGCTGACAGACAGTGAGCTTAACGGGGATGCCATTATAAAGCTGTTTAATTGTGATGAATGTTATAGTTATATGTGTTGCTGGGAGCCTCCATGTGTTGGATGGAAAACAGGGCAGGAAGCTGAGCTGCCAAAGCACAGCGTTGTTATAGCGCCCCGATGTAAGAGGGGTGAGAGCACGACTTTGCATTCCTGTGCCGTTAAACATCATGTGTTCCCTGACTGCCGAACCGGGACGTGGCAGTCTACAGTTAGACAGGTCAGCACCGAGAAGTGGACAACAGGAAATATCCGTGTTTTACACATGACTAAATGCATTTTGGCCCATCAGTATGATTCCTTCCATAGCTGCTGAGCCCCTTATAGTGCAGTATGCAGCATTTAGCGTTCTGATATATAATCGAACAAATCCAGAGAAAAATTACCTGAGCAACAGCGGATGCCGGGTTCCCGGTTTTAAATCGGAGAACCGCGTCAGGATCAAGATGTTACACCCACACGTATCATGTGTGGGCACAGTGTGTGGGCCCAGTGTAGCTGAGACGTGCCACGGAGCTTGTGCGCCCATAGTACCGATGCTATTTCAAAACACGTAACACTTCCGGCTGTGCACACGACCAGTGAATGAGCGACCACTAAGGCTGCATGGGTGTAAACTAGCATTAAGGAAGCCCATCTGCCCAGCGGCACAAAAATCAATAGATGTTTTACCACAGCATCTGCTTTCCTCAGAGCCCTATCTCACAACCTCCCAGATAGTAATTAATGCACGTTGTGACCTTTTAACACTGCAATATCCTCTCATTAATGATTCATTTCAACACATCACCATTGTCTCCAATTTCACAGAAAGAACTCTACACAGGAAGTACATTTGATTATTATTATTATTATTATTATTATTATTATTATTATTATTATTGCTGTTGTTGTTCTGGAAGAGAAATTGAGAGACCATTGTGGGCACAGACCAAACCTATAAGAACAAACAAAGTGAATGTTTTGTTGTTTCTCTCGCACATTCTCATTTCATTATCAGCTGCATACATGCAACCCACACAGTAAGATGAAGGACGAGGAACACGTCTAAACTATAAAACATCAGTACTTGAATGAAGGCAGAACCTTACTACAGCAGCATGAAATAAAGCAAAAGGAAATTAAATATACGTGAATGCCAATTAATACATTTTTATTAGACTCACAGACAGTACACAGACCAAAGCTAGTAAGATTCAGCCGGTCCTTTACATTTACATACATTTACTAAGGGTGTTAGTAACCAGGGCTGTGGAGATGGCAAGATTGGGTTACAGGAGCTGGAGTTGGCAAATTGTACCATGCATACCAGCATATAAATTGATCCGGTGTGTAAATTGACCTCAAAAATGAGAGGCATTTTATAGGTATGAGCATATATTCTCTAAATATCGACCTGTAAAATAATGTCCAACGTCTGGACCTAGGCTTGGCCTGGCATTCTTACGCTTACAATTCTTTCAATTTTTGACCAACATCAAGGTTGGATGGAATTCCATGATGCTTGTTAAATATATAGATACATTTTTTTTTCTGATGAAAATCCACAAAAATATGTTATTTTATATAATGATAGGGATTGTCTTGGATGATTTTACAGAACAGGTTGAGACAGGATATGTTATTGTCACTTAAAGTATTAACTTTAATTTCTCAGTTTACATAAATATGATGTCTGTGTTGGAAATGTTGAACTCAAAATGAAATATGGCCATTTTGAGGCATGAAACTGATTCTGTGTTAAATGTTAGCCAGAGACATTAAATGTCAGCCACAATTCATGATTACTAGCTGAGATTACTGTCTGATTGGCAGGTCTGTCAGTTTATA
The DNA here is from genome assembly GCA_025773905.1 of Chitala chitala. NCBI lineage: Eukaryota > Metazoa > Chordata > Actinopteri > Osteoglossiformes > Notopteridae > Chitala > Chitala chitala. Next base: position 5,215,366 of record JABJVR010000031.1, read on the forward strand.
TTTTTTTTCAAAATTTTCTGAATTTTTTTCAAAAGTGTTTTTCAGATGGGGACCCCTGGGTGACTTGATATAAAATGACCCTTAAACAAGGTACAGCTATCAGAATCTATTAAAGAAGGTCGAGGTATTCCAGGGGCAGAGACATATTTTAATTTTTTTTCATAAACATAATTACAGTGAGATATATGTGTTTTTACAGCTAAGAAAAAGTGCCAACAAGAACATACAGCATTAAGAAGTGAATTGATAAAAATCACTACTTATTATAACTGTGAATTACTTTATGTTTTTTATACACTCTCATTACTCATACAGCTGGAAGTAAAGAAGCTTTGTTTGTGTTTTCAGTAGCTGTCATGACAACGTATTACGACTACGATTCTCGCTTGCTGTATTTTGCAAAGACTTCTGTGTTTCCTATGAGACTGTAAGTCTGAAGTGTCATAACTCAAAGTGGCGTAACTTGCCCTATAACTGTGCTTTACAATGAACCAGCTGCCACAGGACATCGGGTTCTGTGGAAACTAAACTGTCAACAGTATAGCAAAACTAAATTCAACTTCACTGTATTAGTGTATTTTACTGGTAGTATAGTGCAACGAGGAAAGGAACAGATTCGCTGAGACAAAAATTCTACATCATACACAAAACACGTGCTGTTGCACAATTGGGCAGTGGTGTTCTCGGAGTAGGCATGCCCTCACAATAGACAAACAGACACCTCAGCAATGAATCCAAGGATAACTGTCACCAAACGTTACTTCTTCGCGCAATAAATGTTGACCCCATTTGCCCTGTCTGTTCAATTGAAGAGAAACACCACCCAACACTTGAATTTGCCCTGCCGAGCTGCCAGTAGTAATTTGCTCAACATGTCAGTCCTGCTGAGCACATAGTGTACTGATTGCACTGAACTGAGCAAAGCAAGAAAGGTACATGTTCAAATTCACTCAGTTCCCTTAAGGAAGAGAACTGTATTTTACACGTGCTCACAAAACACTCTCAGGTGAGTGTTGGGTGGATGGTAGGCTACGCAAAAACATGGCTGCTTCATCATGTCGTCATCATCATCGTCATCATGGCTGCTTATTGCTGTCGTATCATCTTTCTGTTTTTCTTGGAGCAACCTAATTGGAAGAAAAAAATGATGGCAGTCAGGCAATTGGACCAGTTTTCATTCAGCAACGCTTTGTAATTACAGCATTATTGCCCTGGGGAAGATTTAAATTTAAATTTGTTTTGATATAGCACCTTTCACAAGTTGTCTCAAAGCACTCCACTGAAAGAAATTACAGATAATACAGAATTAACAACCTGCGGATGATTGAAATTTGAAATGCACACAAAATTAATTTAATTAGCAGACGTATTTCTTTGAAAGTTAAAAACTTTGTTGCACCTTCAGGAGCTCCAGAAACATCTAGAGAAACATTGTCACTGCCTCCTACCAGATTTAGGCTTGTGTAGGTCATGAGTGGATGTCACCAGCAATTTTTTTCTTCATTCTTGGGAAAAGCTGAGGATATTATTCTAATAAGTGAGAAAATTAAATTTAATTAAATTGTCTGTTCAGAATATGAAAAGACAGCCAGCAACTGGATGGCTAAATTTTCTCCAGCAAGAAACTATGAAACATCTCAGTGGCATGTCTACCTAAACCTCACAACCTTTTCAAAAATGGAAATTAATGCCAGTGCCATTAAAGACTCCATGCTGACAAAACTGCCTCCTCAGTTTCCCTCTTCATCCCTCCCTAAGAAATTACACTTCTTTTACAAAATTAATTGAAGCAACATAACATGTCTTTCAGTGAATCAGCCCAACCCTAAAACCCTACCTATCCAACTTAGTCTCCTTTTCTGAGCTACCTGGCAAGACATCTCCCCTCCCCAGGGAGAACATTTATTTTATCATCTGTTGTCACTCTGTGGACAGGAGAGAATTAAAAAGGGGGGGAGGTATTTTCCAACCCCCCCAATGCTTGTCCTCAGTAGCCTCCATTTCTGATGAGCAGCCTCCAGTTTCTCTGCAGAATCCCAGCCGGCTCATCAGAATCTGCGTGCAATGGCTCAAACAGGATGCAGACCACTCATCTCCAGAGTGGGGGTCCACATGGAGACGACGTCTGTGTGTGTGTGTGTGTGTGTGTGTGTATGTGTGTGCGCGTGTGCGTGTGCATGCACTGACTGGGAGGAGGATGGGCACAGGGGCAGACTTTCTACATTGAAGGTCTATTCATTACATGGACCGTGCAGGAAAACGCAGAAGCGCTGCTTTCTTCTGGTCAAGAAAATTAGAAGGTGCAGGGATGAAATGCTGTACTTGAGAAGATGGTTTGTGTGTTTCACATGAAAATCTGCGGTTGGCTTTGCTATTTTTGCATCGATATAATATTGCCTAAGTTACAATGTGTCGCAGACAACATTTTCCTGAAAGCAGCATCTACGTTTACATTTATATATTGACATGTAGTGGCCAACAATGTCTCTTTGTCATCTTTAACAAAGCTTGCATTTCCACTGATATTTTCTGTGGAGCATTTGCTAACACCCCTAGAAGGATCAATGTGGCCCTTAGTTAAGGATACTTGTTCATCAGGTCATACATTTATATTAACACAGGATAATTTGGGTTGCTTTCTATTCATATTCTTTGACAATGGTCTTGTGTATGAAAAAGGCAAGGTAATGACAGAAATGTTGAAGTTTTAGGTGAAGAGCTTGTCTTTTCACTTTTGAGTCAGATCAAAACCCGGTTTCAGGAGAAAGTGAAAGTGCGGTTTGTCTACCCCAGCCTTCTACACGACTGTCAGCAGCCTTCTTTATGCGAAGCACTGAAAGCGAAAGCTTGGGAGCCGATATCAATCAACAGTGCCTGGCGTCAGTGCACAAGCAGCCCATATTACAACAACACGGGCCTGTGTGACGACATGTTATTCAGGCATATAAAAGCTGCGGTCAGGAATAGACCTCTTACTACAAGGGGGTCCTAGTAAAATAACGGTAAAATAATATGAAAAAAGCATTTCAATTGTTGATGTGTTTCTCGTAACCCTCTCACAAAAAGCCATTAACATAATGTCCCCTTGGGAGACAAAAATATTTACTAACAGGTTCCATTTTGTTTGGACAGCCAGTGCCTCTACTTACAGGCCCTACATGTGCATTCTTCAGTCATTCAGTGCTGGATATGCTTTGAAATTGATTTCAGGGGATTTTGACAGGAAGGGCTTGGTTCAAGACATAATTTCTGAAGCAATAATCACAACTGGTCAGACACCTTTCAGGACTGAAAAAAAAGCTCCAATGACTTTCAATGAAAGATAAATATATGACAACAGGCCCTACATGCACATCACTCACACCCTGTCAAGAATGTTCAGAAAATTCTAGATTGTCCTTGTGATTCTACATTGTGAGGACTGACTGGATTGACTTGGTGGTGTATAACAACATTCTAGACACTTGCCCTGTGCTCTTCAGCTTAGTGTATTCCTTTTAAGAAAAAGTATGGCTGTAAAGGAATTGCCAATAGAATGGTTTTGGCTCCTCAGTGTTCACGGCTGAAGGGAATTTTACCTGAACAGCTGCAGTTTTAAAAAAGCATAATTTGCTCAGTTCCAAAGTCCAGAAAAAAAAGCGTCTTTCAATGTTAGCAAAGCGTGCACATGTAAAGTTTGAAATTTGATAAAGAAGAGATGGAATCTTTGTTATATAGATTTTATATATTGATTTTCTTGGAATACTGAAATGTATGGAAAATCGACTCTATTCCATTAAAAATATCAATGGCAAGTAGGTGGCGTGGTGGTTAGCACTGTTGCTGCGCACCTCCAGGTCTGGGGTTCAATTCCTGCCTTGGGTCTGTGTGTGTGGAGTTTGCATGTTCTCCCTGTGCTTGGTGGGTTTTCTCCGGGTGCTCTGGTTTCCTCCCACAATCCGAAAACATGCAGATTAGGTTGATTGGTGTGTCCAAATTGCCCAGTGTGTGTGTTCCCTGTGGTGGGTTGGCACCCTGCCCTGGGTGTCCCCTGCCCTGTGCCCTATGTGCTCTGGGATGGACTCCAGGTTTCCCTGCGACCCTCACCAGGAATAAGCGGTTAAGATGATGGATATCAATGCAAAAGCACTGTGTTTCCTAGGAAACAAACTCATCCATAATGCCTGGTTTCCTTTTCTGATATTATTTTGCATGGCTGTAATTAATTCCTTTGTTATTTTCCCTTCAGTTACCATTCATTAGTACTTTTTTTCAAAAATCAAATATAATTCTGCAACATAATTTGTTGTATTTACTGAAATTATTATAATTCCTTATTTATAACACCAAGTAACTAGAAACTTCTAAACTGTTACTGAAAAAAATATTTTGGAAATTTTTAAGTAACTTTAAGTATTTAAAACATTATGTAAAAATAGTCACACATTTACCATTTGCTGAATTACGCTTCAGCCTTTGATTCACAGAAACTACACAAATATTTTTAATCAAGAAAAGACATGAAAGACTGACATTTAATAATAATGTAGGGTGCTTCCTTGAATTTTGCTTTCAAACTGTTAATTTGTATAAGAGTTAATTTGTACATTTGTACATAGCGACCCGGTGGCCTGGTAGAACATCAGGCTGGGATGCACAGTCACCAGGTGTGTCCTTGAGGAAGACACCCAGCGCTAGCTCATTGTAACCCATACATGAATAAAAACATCTGCCAAATGAATAAAAATGTACAATGTATGATTAAGACAATCATTGTGAACGTGAGTGTCCCAGAATGAGTGGAAACTGAGTTCTGTTCCTCCACACTAATGTTCTGACATAGGTCTTGTCTAGGTCTGGATTCGTGTGGACACCCTTGAGGAGCTCATGAGAGGTCTGATAAGTTATGGTTGCGTTGCTCGTGCTGTTACAGCACCTACCTCATTTCTCCAGATGAGCGATGAAACAAGGGCACTTGTAATTAAATCCTCTTAACGTGGAGCAACTTTAGGTGTGTAACCTTTGTGAATCCCCGGTCTCTCTGAAGACAAAGCGAAACTCATTACCCTGATGGATGACCCCCCCCTGCCCCCTGACCTGAAACCATCACTGGATGTCAGCACATCTGTGAAATATTAAAGGGAAAAAAAGGTACAGTTTCAAAGACCTGCTCACCACAGCTCACCCGCAAAATCTGTGGATGGTTGCCTGCTTCTTTTGATCAGAACAAATGATCCTTAAGGTACATTTTGGGAAAATCGAGGGCATGTGAGTATCATTCAGACCTGGATCGGGGACAATCCCACAATCATCAAAAGCACAGAAAAATTTTTTACTGAGAATTTAGATGAGCGGCTTTTCAGATACAGTGTGGCTGAATGTATTGTGCATTTTGTTGAGAGACAACTGAAAACCAGCAATCCTTGGTGAGGTCTAAATAAAACCAGATGTCCTTCTCCTGGTAAAGTTTATGCAAAGACCTGCTGTCCTTTTCATGGTGACGTTTAGGTAAAGACCTGCCATCCATCTCCTGGTAAGGTTTAAGTGAACACTAGCCATCCTTCCCCAGGTGAGATTTAAATAAAGGCCAGCCACCTTTTCCTAGAAAATCCTACATAAAACCAGCTTATTGTCCTCAGCTGAAGTTTACCTAAGGAACAATTGTGCTTATAGTTGCGAGGCCTAAATAAAAATCACATGGGACTGTGGGACAAATCTGAGAACTACAAAAAAACTGGAAACTAATCTGTTCTTATCCATGCCAGGTTTTAAAATGAGAACGTTCATGTCCCAGCTACTGGGGGTAAAACTGAAACATGTAAAGAGACAAGTGTCCTTTAAGAGTCTGCCACTGACAAAAGAAAAGGTATACATTCTTTCGCAGTCAGACTGTTGTCATTTACTTCTGTACAATCATCTGTTGGTATGCGCTTAACAATGGCATTACTATGAGTTCTGGTCTTTGGTACAGTCTTTGCTATTTGTACAATTTTTAAAAGTAGACGTTCTATTTATATTTGATCTGTTTAACACCAGGCTCAAAAGCAAAATGGTAGGTTATGAAGGAGAATTATTTCCTTAAACTAACTGGTCACGTCAGGGAAGTAACCGTAAGGTATGCTAGTTGGTGCTTATTTTTAAACTCTGGAGATCATCAGATAAAAATCTTTGTGAGGTTGCTGATGTCACCTGAAGTATAGTACACAAACCAATTTGTATTTTAAACTTGCCTTAACATGGAGGAAATGTACAGTATGTAAATTTATTATACATATTTTTGAAAAACATTGTATATAATCTTTGTAAACTAGTATTCAAAATCAGCTCATCAGTATATAGAAATTAAACTAAATTACACAAAAAATACAGCACATTGGTAATTCTTTTAGATAGGCAGCTTTCAATATTTCTGGTTTCAGGCAGTTTCATGGTTTTTTTGAATTCCACCCTTATACCATGGTGCTCTCAGTTCACCACATTAATCTGCCAGGAAAGAGTACTATAAAAAACATGGCATGAGATGAAGAATTATGGCTCATTATTTAAAGTAAGATGTCCAGAAGGGAAAATTGTGCTTTCAGATGTTACGGATTTGTCTATCAACCAACTGATCTTTTTCCATGGTTGGTGAAGAACATCCTGACCTTCTGGCGCATCAGAACTGTGGTTACTGTGTACAAAGATCATAGACAAAATCACAAAGGTGCACACTATTTCAAGTTCTTCTACTTCTATAAACACATTGCTTTGTGTAATAGTACCTCCCTAAACTGCTGCAACAAAGTATAAGGCACAGAATAGTCTAGAATGTCATTGCAACCAATATCACAAAGTTTTGACATCATTGGGATTAGAAGCCTATTCTCAACCAAGAAATACAATACCAGACCATTATATTTCCTCTGCACTGAACAGCTAGCATTATGCACTGAGGCAGGTAGTGTTCTCCCAAGTACCAGGCAAACCCCTACTCATCCATCCATCTGCCAGACAGTGATGTGAGCAAAGAACACATACACAACTCTCCACAGGCCAAAGGTGACATGTCTTATGTCATTAAAACCTGTACACTACCGGCCATGACCTTGTGCATATGACCACATCACAGTCGTGCTGATATTCAGTACAAGAGCACTCCCTCTCATGTAATAACCATATATATATATATATATATAGAGAGAGAGAGAGCCAAAAGTATTGGGACACCCCTCCAGTGCAATAAGTCCATCCGTGAAATTTCCTCACTACTAAATATTCCACGTCAATTGTTAGTGGTATTATAACAAAGTGGAAGCAACTGGGAACAACAGCAACTCAGCTATGACGTGGTAGGCCACGTAAAATGACAGAGCGGGGTCAGGGCATGCTGAAGCGTACAGTGTGCAGAAGTTGCCAACTGTCTGCAGAGTCAATAGCTACAGACCTCCAACCTTTGTGTGGCCTTCAGATTAGCACCACAACAGTGCATAGAGAGCTTCATGGAATGGGTTTCCATAGCCGAGCAGCTGCTTCCAAGCCTTCCATCACCAACTGCAATGCAAAGCATTGGATGCAGTGGTGTAAAGCACACAGCCATTGGACTCTACAGCAGTGGAGACGTGTTCTCTGGAGTGACGAATCATGCTTCTCTGTCTGGAAATCTGATGGACGTGTCTGGGTTTGGTGGTTGCCAGGAGAACGGTACTTGCATTGTGCCAAGTGTAATGTTTGGTAGAGGGGGGATTATGGTGTGGGGGGTGTATGATTGTTTTTTTAGGGGTTTGGCTTGGCCCCTTAGTTCCAGTGATGGGAACTCTCAAGATGTTAGCATACCAAGACATTTTGGACAATTTCATGCTCCCAACTTTGTGGGAACTGTTTGAGGATTGCCCTTACCTGTTCCAACAAGACTGCATACCAATGTACAAAGCAAGGTCCATAAAGACATGGATGAGTGAGTTTGGGGTGGAGGAACCTGCTGGCCTGCACAGAGTCCTGACCTCAACCCAATAGAACACCTCTGGAATGAATTAGTGTGAAGACTGCATGCCAGGCCTTCTCATCTAACATCAGTGCTTGACCTCACAAATGCGCTTCTGGAACAATGGTAAAACATTCCGATAGACACATTCCTAAACCTTGTGGATAGCCTTCCCAGAAGAGTTCAAGTTGTTATCGCTGCAAAGGGTGGGCCAACTCAATATTGAACCCTACAGACTAAGACTGGGATGCCATTAAAATTCATGTGCGTGTAAAGGCTGGCGTTCCAATACTTTTGGAAATATAT
>JABJVR010000031.1:5223710-5238294 GCA_025773905.1 Chitala chitala
ACACACACACACACACACACACACACACACACACACACACACACACACACACACACACACACACACACACCTGCTGTTTACCTCCTACAAGGCAAAAAACATCCTCAGCTGCATTGAAGCAAAAAGGAAGGAAAACAGACACATGAGGACAACTCCTAAAGCCTGTGGATATCGAAGTTGGGTCTTTATCAAGTCAGCATCCAGTTCCTTACATGGCTGGCATATCTGAGAAACTAAAAAGCATTGCAAAACATCACACATGTCACGCCCAGCAATCAATGAGCTCCAGCCCTGCAGCATTAACATGCAGGGCTTAAAACAACCACTCGCACATCCACCCAGTGCGAAGTATTGAGCCTCCATGTGTCTTGCTGAGCGAAATATCATTAACCTGTCTTGTGTTTTCTCTCCCTCGTGTCTCCTACGATCCTCGTTCCTGCCCCGGTCCTCCTCCTCCCATGTTCTCCTCCCCTGTTCCGGACGGACCTCCTCGGCTTTTGGACCCCCGCGATCTCCTACGACAATCCTTTCTTTAAACACCCCGACTATAACTGGTTTTTGCCTTAATAAAGACGTCACCTCTGCACATAGGGATCCTGTCTCTGCTTGTTCTGGTGTGAACGTGACAACACACCTGTTTACTTCAAACCCACCAACATCCTGACACAAAGACTCGACCACCCAAAACACCAGATGCCAAAACACAAGAAAAGCAACACCGTGTATGAAGTCCAATGCAGTGAAGAGTGTTCAGAGCTCTACACTGGAGAAACCAAACAGCTTCTACACAGAAAGATGGCCAGGCACAGAAGGAAAAACACTTCAGGACCAGAATCAGTAATGTACCTGTACCTGCATCTCAAAGACTAAGGTCATATAACTGACAATGGTCACACCCTTTCTATTCTCCACCTCAAAAGCTTATAGGAAACCACCCTGGAAGATACATTTGGGATGCCCTACCAACTTTCATCAGACTGAAGAAGCTAGCTGGATGACTAGTAAAATGTATCAAACATAAAAGAAAGAAGTCCAGTTGCCATGACTCAACTTCCAGATAACCTCACCTGGATGATTGAGAAGCTTCACTGACACTCAAGCAAGACCGAAAAAAGAAAATGAAATAATAAATAATGGAAATATCCATCCATCCATTCTCTATACCACCTTATCCAATTCAGAGTCTCAAGAAGCCCAGAGCCCATCCCAGGAAGTACAGGGCGCAGGGCATGGGACACCCTGGGCAGGATGCCAACCCACCACAGGGCAGATTTTAATGTGTAAAAGAGAAAAGACAGACAATACAGGGAAGTTGTGGCAAGGAAAACTGATAAAATGATAAACAGCTGCTAGTAAATGATTCTCTGTTCTGTGTTAGCTGACGTGACATATCGAAGGTGCAGTTACACAGGCCGTGAACTACAAACTGGCCTATGACGAGACATAAACGGTACAATTAATTTAGCTTAATAATTATTACCACAACTGTTCTTCATTTCTTGGTTAAATCAACCATCAGGCTGTTACGATGGTGTACATTTTAGGTTTCCCAGCGTCCCAGTCCTTCAAACCGAACCAAACTACCGCTTCAAAAAACTTGACCTATGTCCCGCATTTAACCATCTTAAATTAATTCTCCTTCAGAAAAACAGTTTTCGATTAAGTAAAACCCAGCACGGGCAGTGGGGAATAATGACATTTAGGGCAGTAATTAACCTGGAATTAGCACTGGCTGTCTTGGTAAATCCTGGTGCTCACCTCGTTTAGTGGCATGTCTGTTGCTGTTGGCCATCATCTGCAAGCAGGGCTGCAACACTGATTGGGAAATTACAGAATTCAGTGGACATCAAAAACAGGATACAACAGTGAGTAATTAGCATAAAACTAACTCCTAATTGCCGTTTTAGACTGGCAATTGTTGTACTGTTAACTGTATGCCAAACGTACATTGTCTATAGTCTATTAAAAAATACAGTAAAACTTGAGCTGAACAACCAAGCTGTCCAGGCACCATTCCTAACACTATTTGAAGGCACAGATTATTATTATGTGAAATTCACTCTGTCCTCAGTGGCCACTTGTGAAGTGCGACCAACTTCTTTGAAAACATGATTCGTAGTTGGTTGTCCGGTCCTGATTATCATGGTATGTACCTAGAAAGGGCACCAAGGGCACCAGAATTGTCTCCTCGAACAAAGGGTGTTAGTACATTTGCTAACACTTGTTTATGTCACATGTTTTTGTTTTTTTTTTTTACTTTACTAAGTTAGCAACCCTTGGCCTCTGTGGCTGGATTCACACATTGTGTCCCCTGTTAAGACTTTACTGAGAACACTCAATGCTGTGAGTCTTAGCAAAAAATACTCAACAGAAATGACTGAAAGTTACCATCGAAATTTGGTGTTGCTAAAACTATCGGTTGGAAGGTTGTTCGCACCCAAACATAAGGCCGCTCCTGACTTAAGTCCACTTACAAGATGTCCACTGACATGGTCAACTTTTACTGTACAGTACGAACACCTACATGTTGAGCCAATGATCCACCTTATGAATCTTTCAAGTGTTACCATAGTGTGTAGTGGAATATAAGCATTTCAACATAGATTTCTGGGCCCATTGTTCAAAATGAGTTCATCTCATTCACAAGCCCTCTATGCTGGTTTACAAATTTTTTTATCTGAGTTATAGCATGTTATTTATTATTCATATTGAAAATTGCCTGTTTTTTAGTAATTGTATGTGACAACACTTGAGTAGGGAAAATGTTTCATTTTAATTTTAGTACAGTTAATTATGTGTAATGTTACTAATATGACTCAAGAGCCATTTTGACTATAAGGAAAAAACAACTTAAAGTCTATAACAAATTTGAAGGTGACCAGAGGAAAAATACTTGCCAGTTACATCTGACATACGACCCACATCCCTCTTGTTTACAGCATGCGCCACCTGCTGTTTGGGTGGGGAAGTCCTGGAGGGCTCGGCAATTATTTCACCATCTGACTCCTCCAATGCCTAAAAGTAGCATGCAAGTGAGACTGACAAAGAGTATCAGTTGTCTCATAGAATATTAATGTTTTAAGTCGTAACAGTAAACTCCAACAACCTTCCAGAACACAACTGTGAGAGATCAGGAACAAACTTGTCAGCACAAATAGCAAGCCACACAAGGCACTATAAATGAGATAACAAAGGATGTAAAACAGAATCCCCTGTGCAGTACGTTGCAGTTCAGCCTGTGGCTGGACCTACCTTTCTAAGTAGTAACAGTAAACTCCAAGAACCTTCTAGAACAGAACTTGGTCAGAGATCAGAAACCAAGTGTAAACTGCACAAAGAGCATGCCACACAACAAGGCACCGTAAATGAGGAAAAGTACAGGATGTAAAACAGAATCCCCTACACCATATGGTGTGTTTCAGCCTGTGGTTGGACCTACCTTTCTTCTGGCCACACGGGACACCTCAGATTCCGGCGGCTGACCGCTCTCTCGCTGCATGGCCACGCTCTGCTGCTCACCTCTGCGGCGGCTCAGCTCGACATGCAGGCCGACCACCTCAGCCTTCAGGGCCAGGATGTGGTACAGAGAGAGGACCGACAGGGACGAAGACATGACAGCGGTCAGCGCCAGGAGCAGCACCGCCCACGGCACACGCTGCTGCGGATCACCGGGACACGCCAGCATGCTCACTAGCGGTGTGTGCGGACCGAAAACATGACAGAGTTCCTCTGACAGCAGCAACAAGCGTCACACACAGCTGGCTTCCGCCTTCACTGTATCAGCGCTGAGCTCCAGAAGACAAAAAAGAAAGAAAAAAAAAAACAGAAGCAGAAATGCAGGGGGATTCCAGTTAGGCTAGACACTGCTCACTTCCTGTTGCACTGACCACAAATTAAAACTTGAACACTTTAATAAATGTCTTTTTTATCTCCTCCGCAATTGAAAACAGCAGCCACGTCTTGTCAAGCATCACGACACGAATGTGAAAAGGTCGTGTGTTGTAACGCAAAACAAATAAATAAATAACTGCAGAAGCTATTACCAAGACACAAACCACAAACAAAACCCAAAAATAATACAGATCGTAATATTTGAACAATTACCAGATACAGCTTGAGGAAACGCCTTTGCATCAACAAATATAAAAACATTTAAATAAAACTAAGGGAAAAAACAATTTTAGTTCACAAATAAACAAGGTACATTATTAACCATTTTCTTTATTTTGTTTCCAGTTCAATTTATTTTAATACAGAAATTTCCCTGACATTTCACAAATGCTTATGCAAGCCAATCATAACACAAGTTGCAGAACCTTGATTTTATTTTATTGCATGTAACAGTACAGAAAATAGAAACTGTGACTGTATCTAAAAAAAGGAGATTTAAAAAAATTAAAATCTTCACACTCAAGTACATTTGTGTGATGAAACGACTTCCATGGCTAGTTTACAAAGGATGACGACCCCCCCCCCCACAATCCATGCTTCCTATAAATAGAGGAGAATCAGCATAGAATCATTTCAGCACTGCAAACGAGTGAAACTGGTAATGCACATTGAATTTCTACAGACATTCAATATATCATCATGGCACATTGCTTTGTGTGTGTGTGTGTGTGTGTGTGTGTGTGTGAGCTTCATTGTCACATAATTACATTTCATTCTTGTGTCAGAGGTTCATTTTGAGTCTTGAAAGTATTAGAAAAACAAAGAAAGTAATTTTGTAAAAATACCTAAATGATGCCGACACAACTGCTAACATTATGTACAACAGTGATCGTCTGGGGGGAAAAAAATTGCAGTGAAGCAATGAATGATTTTTGTCATTGAAACATACTTTTTGTTCATAAGTCACACCACTCTCACAGTAGATTTAAGTGCTAAAGCAAAAAAAATACATATTAAAATACAAACAAAAATAGTCATTTTGAAATCAACCACATTAGACGAGACATAGCGGTTAAACCTGTTAATTTTTTTTGAAGAAATATTAGCCCCAGAATAATTCCTACAGTATTATATAACTGAGTTAATGTACAAGTAGCCAGGGGATTCACTGTAGAGTAAGCTAAAAGTTAACAGTATATACTGGTAAAATAAGGGTGGGGTTGGTTTGTGTTCATTAACCAACCAGCAAGAAAGTGCAATGCACTGTAATCTGAAGTTATCAGAGAAACACAACAGAAATCCTCTGAATTTAAGAATAACAGACAGATATTAGGAAAGAAAAAAAAGAAAAAAAACTTCTTATGAATGGCTTGAGAATTAAGGAACAACATGCTCCTTATATGGTTGTAATCCCTGGAAGACAGGCAGGAGAGTTAATTAGCTCATCAGGACATTCTAGAACACATATGTAAACAGTCACCCCATTTCTGGGGGAAGAAAAAAAAAAACGAGGTGAAATTAACAGACGATGGAAGAAAAGCATTCAACACTAAGTGGTCACACTGAAGTATTTCACTGATAAAAGACACTGCTTTTATGAGCTGTGCACGGTACAGTAGAAGTCTGCATTCCCTTACAAACTACATAATTGTGGTGCAATAAACTCCAGGCTCTGCATCCTGATATAAATGTCAATGGCTTTGGAGCCAGTCCAGTCATCTGAGCACAAAACCAGGGTCACGATGAAGAAAGCAAAAATGTATCTCTGAAGTTGTCAGGGAGGGAAATTGGAAGAATCGGACAGTAATGATTTTAATATCTCCCTACAAAGACTTTTGACTTAAACGACTGCAGTCCACTCTCATTAATGTTTTACCAACTGTTAGGTTCTTACCAATTCAGCCTTGATTATGGCCTAAATGTTAAACGCTTTTAAAAAGCGCTGAAATGGGAATGAATGTGTTTGTATGCAGGACTTAAGGCAAAGTAAAAGTCATTAAAACAGTTCAGCATGCGTTCATAAAATTCAGAGTGCCTTTTAGTCACTTTTATTTTGATACCTGGGCCACACACATCCACTTAGTTTTTTTTTTTTTTAGATGCAATATTACAGACATAAAACGAAAATTAAAAAAATGCACATTCTGCTACCGCTTATCACTGCTGTTTTCGAAACAGGCGACAAGGGTTTTAAATGATGGTCACATTAGCCACAGACTGAACAGCTTCTTCTTGACTGTGGCTCTTCATAAGCTCTTTGATGAACTGCTCGAGGGCGGTGAAGTAGCCCTGGCACTGCCACGTGTCGTTGTGCGTGCCGTCGGGGAAGACGGCCAGGCGTTTAGTCCGGGAGGGTGACAGCTCATACAGCTGTTTCATCATGACGGGGGGAATGAGCTGGTCAGAAAGCCCTGATATGAAGAGGGAAGGCATTCGGCATTGCGCGATTTGCCTGTAGGACAGGAACTTGTTCTTGTAGCAGCACAGCGGGAGGTACCGCATGGGCAGAAAGGAGAAGAGCGTGCTGGCCATGTGGGGGATGCTGAGGAACGTGTTCTCCACTATGATGGCCGCCACTCTGTGGGGGTTGCCCGAGGCCAGGTGCACAGCTACGGCGCCCCCCAGTGAACGCCCGAAAAGGATTATCTTGGTCTTGTCGATGTCAGGCCGGGTCATGACGTGGTCCAGAGCAGCCTCGGCATCCAGGTAGAGGCCGTCTTCGCCGGGCTCACCCTCGCTCTTCCCATAACCCCGGTAGTCCAGCAGCACCACGTTCACCTTCAGGTGCACCAGCATCAGCAGCGCATTAGGGATGCGGTGCCCGATGTTACCTGCGTTGCCATGGAAATAGATGATGGTGGGCACCTGGCCGGGGCCGTCACCCACGTAGCGAAGAAGGATGAGGTTGAGGCGTACGCCGTCCCGCGTCCTGATGAAAATGTTCTCGTGCGGCACCCCAGTCGGAACGGGAACATAGAGGCGGGAGGATGAGGGCTGGTCTGGGAAGTAGAGCAGCACATCCTGGAACTTGTACAGGATGCCAGCCACGGAGAGCAGGATGAGGCCCAGAAGCAGGAAACCTCCATACAGGTGGAAGGTGAGAATGAGAGCCAGCAGGGAGACACGGCACACGCTCCAGCACCAGGAGCCCAGGACCAGGAGCCATCTCTGCACCACCCCCCACAACCTCCAAGGCTTCTCCATCCCAGTGCGTGGAACAAAAGCAGCCTCTTCTTAGACACTGAGTGTTCTGGACACAAGCAGACATCACCTGGTCACACCACACCGTGTTTACATTGGTCATGCACAAAACAGAACATGTTAAGAGACATAGAAGGGCCCTAAACGGGAAAACAGGTACATCTTGTGAACACTAGATCCTTCTCTTTTTTCAGACAGTGCTGTATAAAATAACCACTGCAACTGAAAGGTTACCCAGCTCAAATGGAACATTATACTGAGAGTTAGTGTAATTTGGTTTGGATTAAATTATCACAAAGAGTCAATCAACATCACAATTACAATACTCACCAAAGCACATGTATGTGACCTAACAAATAGTTTGAAAATGTGCCAACATTTTAAATTACATCCAAGTGTTAATACCACTGTTTTTACAACAGAAAATAGCTTGTTGCACCAAAACAAAGCGATTAAGCAAAACCACTGAGGCCTGCAAGGTTTACCACAGAAACAAGAGATCTTTTAATCCAATCCCTGCAGAGCATGGTCTCTGCTGATGTTGGCTGCTACTGGTAAATGATAGAACACTTTACATGAATCAATACCAATTCCTCCTATTAATAAATAAAAACGTGCATCTGGCTTCCTGCCAACAGAGATCACCCCGGAATCTGTGGGGAGGATCTTCGACAAGCTGCAGGAAACCTCATGATCAAACAGTAATCCTGAAGCCTGTGAAATCACAAGGGGCGATGGAATGACAGTGCATTGCTGCCATCAGGTGGTGGACGGTAATGTGGCATGTACGTGTAAATATTTGATGCAGTTCAGGTGGGGAGGATGCAATGTTTTATTTATTTAGCCATTTCAATTATATTATAGGGTTCACAAAGTATAAACACAATGTGGATTAATACTGAATGTTAATCATGACCAGACTGTAACAACGGACAATCCAAAAGTAATTTATCATAAAATGCCCCCAATGGTTTACATTAACCTGGAAGATATATTTATCTGTTTATCTGTTCATTTATTCCATCGTCTCCACTGATGTCAGCATGGGTCTCCGAAACTGACTTCTAACACGTAGCCGAAGGCTCTTTTGTATATCGGTACTGTAAATTACAAAGACATGCACAAACACTGGAGTTGGTGAGTGCCACTGCGCTATAGGACATCTCAAATTAAATATTAACCTGTGGAGGTTAGCACGAACCCGAACTCACCAAGCCCAGCATCGTAAAGCGCTATTTAAAAAAATAAAAAAAAAAAAACCCACTTACCTACGATTCCTCCAGTTCAACGTCCCCGCAAACAGGGGTATCATTAGAAAACGTAATTTAATAAATAAAAGAGGCAGAAGATCCCCGTCACAGTGTAAATACCTGCATGTCGATGGAATAAAGTGCAGACTGCCAGCTGTATGAGACAGGTGCATGGGCCAGCGGACAGGTTTACAGCGGCTCGCCATGCCAAACTGCACCAAAGGGGGTATTTTGCAAACTAGCCACCTCGCTGCTTACGGTGCTCTTTAAACACATATTAGCCAACCAGGCACTTACACAACGTCTCTGCTACAGGCACGTAAAGCATGGATTCCTTTGACCAGCTTAACACTATTGATCTGGGTTCGCCTAAACGATTAAAGTGGTTAGATGTTAATTCAGGGTGTGCACCAACAGCCAGGCTAACAATGCTAGCTACCTGGCTCAAACAACAGAGTTCATATTATTTCACGTCATGACGGACTGAAATTCACACTGCGTATAGATATACTTACCTTTCTCTCATCCTTCCGATATCCAACGTAATTCAGTGAAATGTGAATAAAACAATCAGCTGTTATAACGATCAAATGTATTAAATATCACTTCCATATAATTCGGTCCATTTTGAGCCGGCGGTGTAACGCTGAAAAAAGTCCGGACTGCAACAGCGCAATGCAGTCCATAAAAATATATGTACATATATAAAACAATAATACTCATAGCGATACTGCTAAACATGGTATAAATTGATAATGTATAACCGGTTGAATAAAATATATTTAACATAATCCACAGTTTCAGTTACAATAGTAAAAGGCCTAAAGCCCCATCATGGAAGGGAATAAGGTGCGCCAGTCTGTGTTTCCCTGCGAGTCTCCGAACAAGCTGTAAAATTCTCCTGTTTTAGTGTTGTCACTTCAGATTATGCTTAGTATTTAAACCATAACAATAGAGCTTTTGAGTTTTTACTATAATAAAACTGGTAAGGGTTGTTTTTTATATTTATCTCGTTTTAATTCGTCGTTGTTCCTCATTAGAGAACTCATTTGCTGTAACTAGCTTTGTCTCGTGCCTTCAGTCTGTAGTCTAATTGTTGTTTTTATGTCTTTACTGTTATATAAATTGAAATTGGTACATTCTGTACAGTTTTGCCCTGTTTTCAATTTGAATGTATGAATATATTGGTTTTTGCGCGTTGAACAAAATAATTTGTCTTCCTTTTTAACGATCGAGTATAATTCGCGAATATCCTTCTTAAGTCACAATTTGAAATCGATACAATGAGACGGAAAATCGTCCACGAGTTAGCCATTGTTTACTAACTGAGTTTTGTTTTTAAGTGCATGGCACCTCAGAGTGTCCCTGCAGTGACAGATTGTGTCACGAACACAAATCTAATTCATATATCCGAAGTCCTGTGTATTATTAATAGATGATTATCTGTTTTACGTAACATGGCATTCCCTTACTGCAAAAAAAAATATATTTTGCAAAATAATTTTCCGTAATTCTGACCGATAGATGGTGCACTTGAAATGCCTTGTAGTATAAACACTATGTCGAACAACATGCTCGATGTTCATTGTTTATAATGTTTGTCCAGTGGCGTCGTTAGGTCCGATCATTCGGGGCCTCAACTCCGAATATGTTAAGTCTAGCCCCTAGGCAAACTTCGCTTAGCCCCTGATCTTTTTAATAGCTAGAAACTACACTTTGTTTGTGTGTAAATACTTATGTCAACGTACAATTTTTATAATTTGAAACTGGAAAATTTTGAGGCCAGTAAATCATTTGTCTCCCATTATATCAACTTCAAAGCACAACAGTTGCACATTATTATGTATCATTGCATGAGTTTGAATTTGTAACATTGTTCCCATATTTCCTTCTCTGTTTTTTACCACAGGTGTTTTAGGTCTTGCACATCACAATGGAAGCAGCATCAAGCAGTGATGCTGAAGCTCAGACTTCTGTAGCTGCTCAGGTTCCATTTTGGGATCTGTGCTCAACCTTAGAGAATATACAGAAAGTGAAACCTCGACCAGACAAGTCCAAATGTCTGTCTGACTTCATGGACTGCTGGAGAAAATTCCACACTGCTCTCCACAAAGATAATCCCAGCACAACAGACTCTTTCTATCCAGCCATGCGCCTCATAGTTCCTCAGTTTGAGCGGGAACGAATGGCCTATGGCATCAAGGAGAGCATGCTGGCTAAATTGTTTATTGAAGTCCTGGGGCTTCCAAAGCGTGGGCCAGAAGCAAATAAACTTCTGAACTACAGAGCTCCCACTACATCTCAGGGAGAAGCAGGGGACTTTGCCATCATGGCTTATTTTGTTCTGAAAAAAAGGTGTATGGGCAAGGGTAAGCTAACTATAAAAGAGGTGAATGATTTCTTGGACTCAGTTGCTATCAATAATGCTGCTAAGCGGAAAGATCTAGTCAAGAAGAGCCTTTTACATCTGATAACACAGAGCTCAGCCTTGGAGCAGAAGTGGCTTATCCGCATGATCCTAAAAGACATGAAACTGGGTGTGAGCAAAGAAACAGTCCTCCAGGTCTTCCATCCAGATGCAGCAGAGCTGTACAATGTCAGTACTGACCTCAGCAAGGTGTGCCAGAAACTTCATGATCCTTCTGTGTCACTCTGTGATGTCTCCATTGAGTTGTTCTCTGCATTCAAACCCATGCTGGCTGCTGTAGCTAACATCCGGCAGGTGGAAAAGCAGATGAACAACAAAAGCTTTTACATACAGACAAAGCTAGATGGTGAACGCATTCAGCTGCACAAAGATGGGGATGTTTACAAATATTTCACCCGCAACTCTTTTGAATATACACAACAGTTTGGTTCATCTTCTCTAGAGGGGTCTTTGACCCCTTTCATTCACAATGTCTTCAAGTCTCATGTCGTTAGGTGCATTTTGGATGGGGAGATGATGGCATACAACCCAGTCACTGATACTTTCATGCAAAAAGGCAGTAAATTTGACATCAAAAGGATGGTTGAAGATTCTGACCTGCAAACATGTTTTTGCGTATTTGACGTTCTTTTAGTTAATGACCAGAAGTTTGCACATGAGACATTAAAGAATCGTTACGACATTCTGAAGACCGTCTTCACACCGGTCAAAGGCCGAATACATCTGGTGCCTAAAACTGTAGCTACAACCATGCAAGAAGTCATAAGTGCCTTAAATGAAGCAATTGACAATCGAGAAGAAGGAATCATGGTGAAAGATCCATCGTCAATATACAAGCCGGACAAGCGAGGAGAGGGGTGGCTGAAGATTAAACCAGAATATGTAGATGGTCTGATGGATGAGCTTGACTTATTGATTCTTGGTGGTTACTGGGGGAAAGGCGCAAGGGGCGGGATGATTTCCCATTTTCTTTGTGGAGTTGCTGAACCTCCTGAACAAGCAGAGAAGCCAACAGTGTTTCACTCTCTCTGCCGCGTTGGCTCAGGCTACACCATGAAGGAGCTGTATGACCTCGGTCTAAAGCTTGCCAAGTACTGGAAAGTTTTTCGCAAGAATGACCCCCCAACTTCTATCTTATGTGGTACAGAGAAACCTGAAGTTTACATTGATCCCTGCAACTCAGTAATTATTCAGGTCAAGGCAACTGAAATAGTTGGAAGTGATATCTATAAAACAAACTGCACTCTGCGATTTCCCAGGATAGAGAGAATTAGGGATGATAAGGAGTGGTACCAGTGTATGACCCTGGATGACCTTAATGAGTTTAGGAGCAAGTCCTCTGGGAAGCTGGCATCAAAGCACCTGAGTATCAGTGAAGATGAGCCTGAGAAGAAGAAACGGAAGGTCACGGCAAAACCCAAGAAAGCCATTGGGATTGTTGACCACTACAAGTCACAAGACCTTTCCAGAGTCACCAAAGAATCAGACATGTTTGAGGATAGGGAGTTCTGCATCATGAATGGGAGTGAGAAACACTCCAAAGCAGAACTGGAGAAAGTTGTGGCAAAGTGTGGTGGAATTGTGGTACAGAATCCAGGCCAGGACACTTGCTGTGTCATCGCAGCAGTGATGAATATGAGGGTGAAGAACCTGATTTCATCAAATCAACACGACATAGTGTGGGCCACCTGGCTGCTGGAGTGTTTGGAGAAGAAGCAGGTGGTGCCATGGCAACCTCGTCACATGATTCACATGTCACCGTCTACACAGCAGTGCTTTGCCAAGGAGTATGACCAGTTTGGGGACAGCTACTGTGTCGACACAGATGAGCAGCAACTGAGAGAGGTTTTCAGTCGGGTTGGGGTTACAGAAGACGAGCTGTCTTCCATTGCCAGCTTGGAGTCGGACTATGCTTTGGATGACTTACCCACCTGCATGTTCAGGCCGTTCAGTGCTTATTTTGACCGATGCACTGACATCAATGATGCCAGCACGCTTATCTCTGGGACATGCTTGGATACACGAGCTCTCGAGTTCCGGTTCCATGGTGGAACAGTGGTTCAGGTGCTCAGAGAAGGTCTCTCTCATGTTGTCATTGCAGATGAGACTAGAATTCAGGACCTAAGAATGCACAGACGACAATATGACATAAAGTTTAAAATAGTTAGAGAGTCATGGGTGATAGACTCGATTAAAGCAGGGCGTGTACAGAATGATATAGAGTACCTTGTGTGATGTTCTAGTTGCACAGAACAAGCACAAGGTGGTGGTTGATAACTTAAGTCTGAATAGACAAGATAAAATTAGGTATATGAGGTGTCTCAATTGTGTTTTTAAATCCATCTATTTTAAGATCGCAATTGCATATGTGGCTAAAGATGGTACGGAACTAATTTGTTTTTTGGGAGGATAAATATATTATTGAACATTTAACCAATGTTATCATGAATAAAGTGATATTTGTTTTATGGTGTATACGGATAAACCTTCAATGCTGTTAAAAGCTATACTCTTTAAACCTTTCACATTATAAAGTAATACTAAAAATTGGCAATGTCCATAAAAGGGAAACGTTATTATATTGCCATTTCAGTACTTGTAATTAATCTAGTTTTATTGTATAATCAAAACACTTTTAAATAATGTTAGGACATTTGTATTAGCATGGAAAAATATAAGATGATACATTTTTCTCCTTTCAAGTTATGTATCATAATATGACCAAGAGGTTCAGATGTCAAACTCTTTCCACAGCGTATAAGTCACTGGGGTGCATTTACTCCTTAGACAGAGGGGGACACTTTTGTTGAATAGATACCTTAACTCATGAACACAAATCAAAGCCTATACTGTGTTGATAGAAAGGATATTTATTTTTGTATGGGGACCCTGTTAGGCTCAGAGAGAAATAACACAACAGTAAGGGTTAGATTCAAATTCACAATCCTGGAGTTACGAGGCAACCATGCTATACACTAACCCAATATTTATTATTGTTTTTATTAATAATACTACATTGTTTTTGTTATTGTTTTGCTGTTATCCAATACTTAGAATATAAGTTTGCCTACAACATCTTGAAGCCAGGTTTTTGTGATTTTTTTTTGTGTACGCATTAAATGTTTACAATTCGTAGGATCCAAAAATATTGCATGAAATAATCTTGGGCTGCAGAATGTTTTTGCTTGACTTCTTGCTTTGTTTGTTTGCTTTGTTTGACTTTTGACTGTTACTGTGTACCAAAACTTGATTTATTTCTGGGGAAATATAAAATGTGTGTAGGTTATGAAAAGACTAATTTTTATTTCTGTGTTTGGGGTGTGGTAAAAAAGGGTCTTGTTTCTGATACAAAGATATCTTAATTAGGTCCAATTTGTTTTTTGACAATTATTTGTGGAATGCAATTCTTGGTTCTATTATATTACACCTTCCAGGATGCATGTATGTAGGTTTTTATCACATACCAGTAATAATGTTTTTTTTTTTTTTAACTCCACTTGCTAAGTGCAGGCAGATCATGTTTAATAGAGCAATGGTTACAGATTACCTGACTGCATAGCAAGTTCAAATATAGTGGGCATTGGTACACCTAACCCCATCCATCCATTATCTTAACCGCTTATTCCTGGTGAGGGTCACGGGGAAACCTGGAGCCCATCCCAGAGCGCAGAGGGCGCAGGGCAGGGGACACCCAGGGCAGGGTGCCAGCCCACCACAGGGCACACACACACACACACACACGGGCAATTTGGACACACCAATCAACCTAACCTGCATGTCTTTGGACTGTGGGAGGAAACCGGAGCACCCGGAG
>JABJVR010000031.1:5238394-5259661 GCA_025773905.1 Chitala chitala
CAGCAATGTGTGCTTTTCACACATTGCACATTGCCATTAACATACAGTATATATAATATATATATAAAATGTAAAGTATATAATGAAGTGTGTGTGTGTGTGTGTGTGTGTGTGTGTGTGCATATACAGTATATATATATATATATATATAATGTTTACAGTACATTATTAACCAAACATTTAAAAAACAATGCAAGAACATAACAGTTTGGGGTTATCTGAAAGAAAATGTGTTAATTCATCAATTCATTGTTCAGCCGCTTGTCCTCTGCAGGCTTTTGATCAAGTTTTCAAAAACAGAATGACTGAACAACCTTCTCAGTGCCACATAAACATGTGTTTTGGAAATTGGACGAATGTTTCTGGACCCTAACAGGGCTGCCTCTCCTTCTGGGTCAAACAGTGCCGGCTGGGTGGGACACACAGAATGTGCCCTCAGTTTCTTTTATTCACACAGTTACCTATTAGAGTACATAACACAAAGTCCAGGGAATACTGAGACGCCTGTGGCATAATGACGTATTTCACTACAAACTTCAAAAACAACTTTTGTCCGTCCAACCTCACTTCCTCAGGCACACCCAGTTGCACACTGTCACTGTCAGCCCTGAAAGGACAGAAAATGTTCCTTTGTTCAATGTCAGTGACATTTATGCTAACAATGAATGTTTTGCCAGTTTAATACACAGGGGGATGTTCTTGGCTGGTGAGAGCTTTTTGATTTGCACTCACCACATTCCGGAAAATATTGGAGTGGGACTAGTAATAAGTCGTGAGGAAAGCTGCATGCAAATTTTTCATTGCAGTCAGACACCATCTTGTGATCATATTGAATTGACATTCACTCTTAGGAATAAAGCATCCTTTGTGACTCGTTAGTCGTTACAATGTTCTGCAAAGTAGTTATAGGGAGTGCCACATAATTAGCACTTTGGTCTGCAGTCATCAGTGTTTTTGTCATTTTCACTTTCATCCTCATCATCGACAGCAGCGCAGTCAGGCTACTCTTTTCTGTCTCTTCACACATCAGGATGTGCTTCCTGCCAGTGGCCTTGAAAGCACCGCAGTCTGTGCACGTTTGCCATACGTCATCCTTTTTCTACTCAATGGTATGAGGTTTCTCCAGCAAACATACATATTCTCCTACCTGGTAGACCTTGTAGTTAGGACACCAACATTTTAACTAAAGCTTTAAGGGAAATCTCCTGTTACTTGTTTAATTGGTTTTGTCCTCTTTATCTCATAGTTGACTTTCCTCTAACTTTTTATACTGAACTGTAGTAATTAACTAAGGGTACCGTTAAGACCCATGCTGGCTCCTCTCCTACAACTGGTTCTCCTGTCAGCACATGGGCATATATATACATATATATATTTTTTCTTTTCTTTCTTTCTTTCTTTCTTTCTTTCTTTCTTTCTTTCTTTCTTTCTACATACATGGAAGACAGGTGTAATTCATACAGATAAAAAGGAGGGGAGATAATATTATGAACATTATAGACATTTGGGGCACACTGGGAACTTTTGTGTGGAACAACGTGCATGGTTTCGGAGGGACTACCTCAGTTCTGTTTTATTTCCATTTCTTTCAAAGCAAAGCACGTTTTATCACAAAAGACCAAGTAGACACAGTTACGACAACGCCTGATACCTATATAAGAATTTTAAGTAATTTATTCGCCATGTAGTGGGAAAGGTTTACAAAACAACATAACAGAACATGGTAATATTACCGTAACTAATCTAATAACCCACATACAATACGTTTTTTTAACATCTTTCAGTGCATTCAAATGATTTCTAAAACCTACGTGAAATAACGAAAATCGACTTTTACCTCAAATGAGTCAATTCAGCGTGTCTATTGCACCAGCACTACTCATTTTATTCAAATGACTGAGCATGGCAGCACTTCAGATGTAATAATTAATGTGCAAATACCGTACTTGTCCACTTTACGAACCGAACAGCATCGAACTGTAAAATCACGTTCCCACCGCTCACTCGGAAAAGAACCGAATTAAGGAAACAAAACAAATCATCTGGAAATTACACGCGTCACATTTAAACATAGGACAAAAGGTCACTGTCACAAAAATCGCACCCGTTCCCAGAAAAGGTACATAATCGTGAAGTTGCCCCGTTAGCCCACGGAGGTAACGTAGTGCTGCTCTGCACCTCCAGCATGCGTAGCCTAATGTAGATGTTTCATTCTGATCTCGTCACCTCTACAGTGTCCTTCTGCATGCAAACACACTCTCGGCTGAAATATAAAAGGCAGCTGAGAGGTGCCAGAGCACTCGAACCTACCGAGTAATTCCCCGCTTTTATTTTCATTTTTTTATTCGATGTATTGCTATTCAAGACAACCGTACATTTTTAATCCTAACAGTTGCATGAAGTGATTACATTACGGATTCGAGGCACCATGCGCATTATTTTCTTACTGAAATTATTCTGCCATGTGAAAAGTCACATTTATGGATTTAATACTCTTCAGAGGCGAGGCTCACGAATCTATAGTGTCCTATTTACACCCGGATACGCAACTGGGTGGTTTTTTCTGTTATTTTGAAACGAAACGATTGTGTTTAATGCATTGACGCTTGGAATGTATCAAAAGCTAAAGGTTTCGATTATTATCTAAATTGAAAAATGTTAATGTTATTGCCCAACGTAAAAAAAAACAACTCAGCTACTTTTTTTTACCAGCTCAAATAACGGGTATTTAATTCCATGGTTGTAGCAGACGGCGTCTGGATTATGATGGCTGTATTACGATAATGCATCTATTCGTATTTATCAATATGTATCAACTACTCGCAAGCAAATCTGCAGTTGCGCCAGGATTGAACGTCCTCAGCACTGGAGATGACGCAAATGACCCAGCTCCACCAAAAAAGTGTTTCAAGACGAACATGGCGGCAACTTAACATACGATCAAGATGACTATTGTTCTCAAAGAGCAGATTAAAGGAGTCTTGGCCAAATACGAAAAAGAGAATATTTTTGCTGCAGCAGAAGGACTCCGTTTTTATACAACCTAAGCCGGAATCGGCGGGTGGAGGCAGAGCACAGCTGGGATACGGAAAGGGAGAGAGCTGAGCCTAGGAGAGAGGACAGGAGAGAGGCATGCTGTCACACAGGACTGGGCTTTTCTCCGGAGAGCCATGGAGATCGCCAATGTCATAATGCATGGTTTCGTCTTTTTAAGCGCACTAACTGGTCGGAAATAGCAAAGCATCGCGGAGCAACGCAAAGACCATCGCAATTCAGTCTTTTAACGGAAGAAAAAACGAGACAACCACAAAGTCAATGAATATTGTGGTAAAGGATCCCTCACGGTGGAGTCGGTCAGTGCTGCGCTTCTCCAAAATATGACCAGAGGTGCTTGGATGTGTCGGCAGCAAGATGACGGTTTAAAATTCTGGTTTGCTCCCCGAGTGAACGAAAAGCCATATGCAGATTCAGAAAGGGCCCAGAAATGGCGACTGTCTTTAGCATCTCTTCTTTTTTTGACTGTCCTGCTCTCTGACCACTTGTGGTTCTGTGCCGAGGCCAAACTGAGAAGGACCGGAGACATGGGCGATCACTCAGCAGCAGATCACATGCATTCACCCAGCCATCAGTTCCTACACGAGAGCCTCATAAAAAACGACCATGATATTTTTATAACTAATTCCACAAACCGTTTATTGCGACCAGAAACTTGTCACCAGGACAGTTTAACAAAAAACTGTTTTACTTTCGATGACGCTGAACCTTTGTGCAGCGGCCTGCTGAGCACCGGGGGAATGTTGTCGACAAATCTGAATTTTAGCAATTTATATCTTTCCTTTTGTAATTCCTATTCCCTTCTGGATTTGTTTTACGGGTTATCGAGTCTGGACAATTTGAACTGCAGTCTTGACCAGGTGATGGGTGGCAATGTAACGCGATGCAGTAAGTGCGTCCAGGCGTACCAAAAGTATGACCAGCTTGCTCAGGAGAAATATGAAGAGTTCGAGGTTATGATTCAGAAATATGAGACGGATGTGTACTCCGTGAGAACATGCATGGAAGAATGCAAGGTACGGTAAGGTTGCTTCATCACCCTCTTCTTACTAGTGGCATACATTTCTGTTTATTTCAGGTGCAAGGTCTTCCTACTTATAATGGGTTTGAAATATTGACAAAACACTACGGCCAACAAATGTATTTCTTGAAAGCAATGTCCGTTGTTTTCGGTGCTTTTAATGACTTTTTGGGAGTGTGTTTTTAGTGTACACCACTGAGTAGAACTTCGAGATTTACGACTGCAAGACATAGTGTAGGCACTCGTCTGTCGGAAATGATATTAACAGTCAATTAGACGCATAGAAACCATTATTGTTCTGAAACAGTATCCATCCTTTTAAAAATAATATAGAATGGAAATTTGAATGTCATCTCTTAAGGAGTTTTGTATTCAACAGATGGGACTCGCTTGTCATGGGACAGTTCATTATTATTATTTATTTATTATTATTATTATTTGTTTTTTTGATGACATCCGAAGTAAGCGTTTGAGAGCAGAATAAGCAGAGGCAGTAGAGCCTGGGATGCTGTGCTTCACACTGCGCCGTAGTGCCAGGTCAACGCTTGCATTAATAGCGCATCAGTTGGCTGTAGTGTACATCGGTCCATGCAGTGTGCCCGCTGCTTCAGGTGTCTCTTGGTGGTTGCCTGTCTACCTGTTTTACTAATAACATCAGTTTTGTCAGTTGTGTACTAGTGATTTTGTAGTCCAAAGATTGTCATTATTGACAAACAAGCTGTCTGTTATGTTCATGCAGTTCTGTGTAAAAATGTCTTCTTTGCAGTAACTGACGTTGAATATCAACATAGCATCGAAAATTACGATGCTTTGCTGTTCGTGTAAGTCAGACACAACATCTTGTAAAGGGTTGATCTGCAAATAAGACTGGTTAACCGCGACCTACTTCTGCACTTTTTAAAAATACGTTTCTGGGTTTAACGTAGAATAAGTGTTTGGACACTAATTTCCACTTGAGTTGACACTGCTCTCAAAGCTTGGGGTCTGTAAATTGTGCGCCAGCCAGTAAATTAGTCCAAACAGAAACAAACACGAGCGATTGCAACCTACGGAACCTGGTTGGGACGCAATGCCCGCACACGTCTGTTGTTGGTTTGTGCGCGTAGGGCGGTACAGGCGCAGATACAGCGAGTCTCTGCAATGCACGCGCTTTGAATTCTCTGTGCTGTCCGTGGTGCTGAAATCAGACCCCACACACAAAGCTTGGAGCAAAGCAGCAGCACATTTTGTAACCGTCGTCTTTAAATAAGAAAGTAAAAAAAAAAAAAAAAAATGGCCGCGTACACGTGGTGGGAGAAGTGTCTTAAATCCATCTCATTGCTTTTCGACTGCAGTTTTTTGTAAAAAAAAAAAAAATTATGTTGCCATATAAAGTGTTATTTAAATGCAATGTGTGTTGTACATAATACAATATTGTTTTTTAATGTGGTCTTTAAAAATGTTGGTTTCCACCAAACATGAAAAGTGAACATATTTTTATTCATTATGTATATATGAGAACACAACATTAATATCATAGGCTCATCTTTTTTTTTTTAAACAGTTTAGATGACAAACAATAGAACATAGGAATGTATTACCACCAGACACAGAGATATATTTAATACCAAATTTACAAATTTACATGGATGTAGTAATTTATCAGGGATGAGAGAATTTAATGTTTTAATCTACATGAATTATTTTGCAAGATGTGTAGTGCATGAACATCTAATAATATAATGTTGAATATTCTATGGACTTATAAATGTGATCCCAGAAGTTTTTTTTTTTTTTTTTTTTTTTTTGATAATAAATCATTTTCATTTTTGGCTGCAGGGCTATTTTTAAGAGGGAAAGGTACATTATACTCATTTAGGAGGGCAAGGTCATATGATAATCATGACCCCAGCATTTCTTAGGTCAAGAAGTTTGATCACATAAACACTTTGTGGACTTTGCACTTGTATAAGTTATATTCATATTAAAATAAAATTGTAGCATTTAATCCTGAGTGTTGCCTATGGTAGTGGTTTGAGGGCAAGTGCTAGTGGGTTTTTAAAGAGATGAATTTGGGGGTTCTAATCCCGGGGAACTCCTTGTGTTAGCATCAAGAGCATCCTACTGAACCTGAATTACTCTTGTAAAATACTTAGTTACATAAATGGTTGAAAATAGTAAGTTGATTTGGGTATAATCGTCAGCAAAGCAAATCATTGCAACTTAATTATTTGTTTCCTTATTTTTGTCTTTGTTAGTCGATTGTAATGTTGCTGTAGCAAACTAAGAAATGTTTTCCCATTCCCGATTAGAGTGTTTGTGTTGATACAAGCACATTTTGGAACAATTATCTCTAATTGCATGCAAGTCATTTTCCTTTAGTATTTTAGAGGGAAGGCGCCGTGTTATAGTGAAGATCCTAGGTTTACATACATAGCACTGCTGTGTAGTTCTGGGAAATGCATTGTACATATTCAAGAGAACAATAGATCACAGCCCCTAATTTTCAATATGTCAACCATTAATCCAGAACATCTTTGTGAGATTTTTTTGTTTTACTAGTGTTATAGATCTTCTAAATTGTCAATTGTGTAATCAGTGCACAAGTGGTGCTTCTACAGGGAGAACTTGGATCTGTCTCATGCAGTTTTCAAACATGTGCTCCAAATAGCTTGCAGGAACTTCCGCTGCCAATTTGGCCTCCCTTCCTCTTCCACTTCTCCATTTTGAGACCTAATAGTCCTGAACCTGTGGTTGGTCATGAAAGTCATCAATTTTTAATCAGTCTATTCATAGACAAGCTGGAAAAGATGCCAAAAATAGACACCTACTAGATGGATATCCACAGTCACTTAAACCATGTTTCTCTGCCTGGCTTCTTCTAAAGACTCGCACAAGAAGCTGCACTGTGGAAAGTGACAAGATGATATTCTTTGAAGGCTAGTACTTTGTTAATATTTCTCAAGGTTTGAAGAGGAGACTTATGAGAGGTCTGAACTCTTGATATGTGTGACCAACAGTGCTGTTTGAGAGCTATACACCCCAAGGTTTGAAGAGCAGTACTACACGAGGTCAGTACTCCACAAAATTTGAAGAACAGTTCTCACTGAAGAAGTTAAATTTTGTGGACCCTTGATCGTTCTTTAGGAAGTGGATAGAGAGCTGAGTTGACTACTACTAATAAAGGTGCTGAAGAACATGTTTATAGACATTGGTTATTTCCATTAAAAATTAACAGGGTTGCTTAGGTCTGAAAAACTTTCAAAAAACTTTCAACAGAATTTGGCATGTGAAATCTGGACATTTGGGAAAAACCACCATTTGTTTCATTAGAGGAGACATAGCATTTCCACCAATATAATATATGGAATTTGTGTATCTTTTTTCAGACACATTTAGATTGTGCACTACATTAATCCACAAAAATTAATTCAAAAGACCACATTAAGCTAACAATTTCATATTTGATTGTTTTAAAAATTGTGTTTACAGTCCATTAGTGCTGTGTGTTGTTTACAGACCCCTCTTACTCAATCATCCTGTTTTTTTTACTGATAATCCATCCAGATGGCTGGGAGATCTATCCTCCAAGCAAATCGTTTAATCTTGGTTTGATCAAGCGATTCATCATGGTGATATAATTCCATCAGACACAGAAGTACAGAACAGGCTTACTATTAATGTACATATGCAAAAAGGGGTGGCTGTCAGAGCAGATCTGTGGCTTTTTAAACCAGATCCTCAACTATTTACCACATCAGTACAAACTGACCGATTGACAGTTGCCAGTATATTTACATCTGTTTTTACATTAATGTAGTAATATATATATATATATATATATATACACATAATATAGTAATTAATATATAGTACATGGAGGGGAATAAAGAAAACTCATTAACTTTGGTTAATTCCTGTTCATTTTCCTAAATTCGTCTTGGAAAATTTCTTCTCTTCTACATACCTACATCAGAGTAAAAAGCTAAACACTTATTAGATGTAGGTAGCAAAGACAAGACATTTTAAGTAATGTATATTTATAATATAGCTGTTTTGTGGCATCCCTGTTGTCTGCTTTTCCAAACCATTTCCATTATCCCAACTTTGTTACTTAAACTTCTTCCAAGTTTTCAATTTCTGAAAGTGTTCAGATTTCTCAGTGTCTTCTTATCATTGGCCCAAGGCTCTTTTTTCATTGGCCCCAGCTTAGTTTTTGTTGGCCCAAACGTTTTTATTTTATTGCCCAAGCCTTCATATTAATACCAGATGCTTTCTTTTCATTGGCCTGAGCTTATATTTCAGTGGTTTGAGTGTCTTTTCCATGATAATATGCTTGAATAAAGCACCACATACCTGCAGTATTTTTAGACTCTGTCTCTGGTCTAAAATTCTCTCAACGTGGTCTTTTTGCCATGTTTAAATGGTAAACACAATAGAAAGCTATTTAAAACCACAAGAGTGGAAATACACATGAAGACATTGGAGAGCCCCAAGACCCAAGCATTGATGACACCTCCAAGAAAATGGCCAGACTATCCAATGGTCTCATCCAGTGACCTGCTCTTTATGTTGTTGCTAAGTCAAGTTTGCACTGACATTGTCATTGACAGACAGCCAAATCAATTTTTAGGTAAATTAGTTACAAGTCAGGTTGACTGGAACAGGAAGTGATAGCACACATAGCCTCGTAATGGGATGTGGGAACTAAATATAGATGCATAAGCAGTGTGAACGCGAAGATCTACAGGGAAACACTCTTGCTGGTACAGCAGACTGTGTGATGGATATAATTATGACTTCAACATGCACTTCTGTTTTAGCAAGCACTATTATAGTGGTTATATTCAGCAGCTATAACTTTGCCAGTATGGTTTGTGGTACTGTAACTATTGAATTAGGTCATGTGGACAAATGACTGGTTAACATTCCAATATGTGTTATTTCAGAAAACAGCCAGAATTCGTTTAGCCCCAGTGAAAATATCTGCTACCTTCCCAATATTTACAGCATTTTCTCTACTTGGTAATGGGACATTTCCAGATTACTGCACTGAGTATAAGTGACAGAAATGTATATTATTGTTATGTTCAGACGTTTTCAAATGTACAGTACCAATGAGGCCTTGACAAAATTTTGGTAAAGTAGCATGTGGAAATTATGGGAGATGGTATGTCAAAGCAGTACAGAACAAAGGAAAATATCAGATGTTGCTGAGGAGTGGGAGCATTGCAGGTTCTTTCCTGGAGGAATCTATGCACCAGCCTTCATTACGAAAATGCTACAGCATTCAGGTTTTTCCATGATGAATAGATCAGGCTTAGTACATCATGATGGCATGTGAACATAAAAAAGCATAAAAGTCACTCAAATGTTTACATACCATTTATTCTCAGTTTTTCTCTTGCTGTCTATGTCTCTAAACTCTGTTACGTTATAGGACAACAAACACATTTTTTGGTTTTTACTTAATGATACATCATTATTCTTGCTCCATTTTTAATCACAACATTGGGCATTGTCGCCTGGAATCGACACAGACGCAATAAAAAAAATAAAAGACTTGTTCAGATTTTGCATAATAAACTATAATATCTGAAAGTTTAGACATTACATTTTTATTTGACCTACATTAGGCACAGAAAAAAACAACTAAAACTGTATTATTATCAAAATGAATCAAAGTACCATATGTACGGTATTGACAGACATATATTATGCCTAGAGTCCACTGTTGACCTCTGGCAAGATAATTAGCCCTGTAACCACTACAGTGTTTTTTGGTGCTACATTCAGTTCTGTTAAATTTATCTGCAGTGTCTTTAGGACAGATTCTCGCCATAGCACATGCGTTTTTGTTCTTTCAGGCGGGATGACTCGAGTTTTCCTGATTTGTCATCTGTGTTTTAACATTCCTGAATGTCACACTGCATAGAATTCAGGGATAATAGAGTAATAACTATTGCCAAATGGCCTTTTATATTATAAAGTGAACTTTTGTGATTTGCTAGCTAAGTTTTCAGTTAGCTGTGTTTCACAGTACATGTGCTGTGTTACAGCAGTAGCAGTGAACCAGTCAACCCACGACTGTCAAAAGAACACGTGTTAGTTTTTCTTTGCTTTCAGAAGAAAACAAATGCTTGCTATTGGTTATTAATCCGTCTTGTTTTTTGATCAGCCCCCTGTTGACAGGGAAAAGCAACATTCTGTCTATAACACTGCCATTCTCTTCCATAACTCACTATCTATCTGTCACTCATAAGATACACAGTGGTAGTCTACACATGTGTCAATAACAAACGCCAATAACTGTGGTGGGTTGGCGCCCCACTCAGGGTGTCCCGTGCCCTGCGCCCTGTACCCCCTAGGATGGGCTCCAGGTTTCCCGTGACTCTGAATTGGATAAGTGGTATAGAAAATGGATAGATGAATGGAAACAGCAATAATAATAGAATCTTACTTGAACACTTTTCATTTTCCATACATAATCTGTTAAACATCTATCATTTCAAATCATATACATTTATGATCAACACATTAATGGTTAACTATGAGATCCCACCTCTTGTTAAACTGATTATACAGAGCTTGGATGTGAAACTAATTTCAGGATATGGGCCATACTGGACGTTATCCAAGCTCAGAAAATATTGAACAGCAGATTCATAAAACATTAGCAAAGCTTTCAGTATTTGTTTTCCTATTTGTTTCAATTTATTAATTTATTAAATTGTTAGACTAAAATACTTCATGAAAATTATGAAGTATGTAAAGCATCTGTTATTTTCATATACATGCTCAAACAATTATAGAGCAGTTATGCTTAATAACGTAAGATGAACAATCTGGAAACACATAGGAAAAGCACAAAATAAATTAATCAAGTGAGATTTTTTTTACAGTAAATTTTTAAAATACACTTGCGATACTTTTATACCTCTGCTGCTGAGAAAAAGCGATTTATGCAAATTTTCTCTACTCGTAGTTGCTTTCCTTTCATTTTTATTTTAAAATGCAAAGTTTAGGGCAGTTCAGATTCTTTCTCAATTTTTGCAGAGAAGAAAAATAAATATTTTAAATTTAATTTTAGATTTGTCTTGTATTTTATATTTGTTCGTTTTCCATGTATTTCTCCCTAGAGGCATATTATCAATGCACTGTTACTTCATACGTTGAA
Organism: Chitala chitala; assembly: GCA_025773905.1. Classification (NCBI taxonomy): domain Eukaryota; kingdom Metazoa; phylum Chordata; class Actinopteri; order Osteoglossiformes; family Notopteridae; genus Chitala; species Chitala chitala. Next base: position 5,249,626 of record JABJVR010000031.1, read on the forward strand.
CTTGTCTGTGCTTCTTGGAAAATCCGACACTCTGTGCCCACTTTTTTCTATTGTAAATAGAAATATTTTCACCATTAACATAGCTTGTTAACTGTGAAATTTTTCTTATTTGTGCTCACCATTAAGACACTCGAGTGCACTCCCCACGGGGAATGGATTTGTTATTAAGTGGTTTTTTTCATTTGTTCAATTTTGATCCACCGCCATCTTGCAGGCTGGGTCAGAACTTTCACTGAGTTGGGCCCATGGGCCATATGTTGGATACACCTGAATCGAAGAAGCTGGATTTCAAGGAGAGACTAAAACGGCATTTGGCATTTAAACCTGTGCCATGTCAATGTGTGGATCATTATCTCCATATACTGCTACATCTGCTGTGGTGACCCCCTTGGGAAAGAGGCTGAAAGTTGACTGACAAAATATTAGATACTTATGTAGTAATTTTGTTGTGTACTGTTAACATTCTCATGTTTATCAGTACCTGTACGTGTTTATGGTACAGGTAGGGCTGGGTGATAAAACAATAAAGATAATTATCACGAAATAACTTTTCCACAATATAAAAATAACGCATGGTCAATACAAGGTCAATGGAACTAATTCATCCATGTTTTGACAGACAACATGAGCAGCCAATAATAATGAGAATATCAGCACACTGAACCAATCATGTGGCTGGAACAGAGTTGCAGCCACATCGGGTTAGGTTGATACACAGAGCACAGAGTATAGGAATAGTAGCTAGCACATGCACACCAGTACAGCCATGCACACCAGTACATCAGGAGTGGGAGTGAATAAAAGAGAAAAATTAGGTCAGAAAACATTAACGAAAAACAACAGTGTTACTGAAGAAGACACCCCAATGGACACAGCCCGAAGCTCAAAAGACGAGGACTATGTTGAAAAGAAAGGTCAGAGGAATTTGGTAGTGTGGAGATATTTTGGCTACTTAATGTCCAACAAGAAGCAGAGTAGGGTGCACTGCAAATTGTATCGAAAGCACATTGTGGTTTTTGGTTAATTTCTGACAGAAAATATTTATGTCAAAATTAACCTTATGATATCTTTGCATTTCAGATAGGAGTAAAAAGGAACCTATACATTTGACAGAAAATTTTTTTATTTATATCATGATACACATCAATATCGACTGATTAAAAAAAAAATTATCATGATAAGATTTTTTCCATATTGCCCAGTTACAGGTACAGAATTCCCCAGCCTTTTATAGAGGGACAGATATTTAAGAACTCAGTTGAAGTGTCATGAGCAACCTTTCCTATTATAGCTGTGTTTAACATTGAACGACATTCACAGAACACACTTTTGCACAGTTTTAACTACATCTTCTTTTTTATGTATATAAATGATACATTTTCAGTTTTTTTGTTTCAAAGACCTGCCTCAGTACTCATTAGACTTGTTCTGCAGTAGTTAAAACTTTTTATGGGTGTTGTAAGATTATACGGCTGTGTAGAAACAGTTAACAGTCTGACTTACAAGACTGCAATTACAATTAGATTTTAAAACATATCTAACCTCAGTTTTAAACTGCACAATCCAATCGAATTTATCCTAATTCGCCTTAAATGCGCCTAACCTGGCAACACTATTAACCACATAAATTAGCGATACATCGTACAGAGTAACTGAAACTAAAGTAAGAATTTGAATGTTTTAGACAACACCTGGAGAGAGTAAATTTAAATATAATTGAATGCACAGTACATAGTGTACAAATGGCTGGATGTTTTTTCTTTTATGTATTTGGGGTTATTACAGGACTGTTTGCCGAGTTACTCTTTATGAGTTTGTGAGCTACCTGCTGTGGAAGTACTGAATAAGTAGCCTTTTTGTCTTTTAGTAGTTTTTTGTCTTTTGTCTGTTAGTGCACGTAGAATTGTGCACTGCTACAGCATCCTGATTGTACACTCTTCTTCTCCCAGGTACACCCCCCACCCCCATACTGACATACAGGCAAATTCAATTAGAGTGCTGTTGATTTTTCCTGTGTAAACAGGCAGGTGAGCACAGGGGGCCAGCTCGCCACAGTGTTAAATGACAGTGTTTGTTTTTGGCAGGGCCTCCAGATAAGAGAGCACGTTGTTTTTTTGTTTTTTTTTTTTTCTTTTTGTTTTTTTTTTCCTGTCGGCAACAAGCAGTCCTGCACAGCGCCCGCGCTCTTTCTGTCACGTCGGGGCCTGTCCGCCCGGGAAACGGATTACAGTGCGAAATGGGATTAAGAAAGCAGCACGCAGCTGTGCGGTCAGGGCTGTCGAGAGACGAGAGCCACAAGTGGGCGGGAGCAGGGAAACATGCTGAGTTTGAGCTCTGACAGCTGCCTGGGGCAGGAAAATAGAGTGTCAATACAACAGCTCAGCCTGAACCACGGCATTGAAATCTGAGGCTCTGGTTTGTTTCTGTGACACGTTTAGTGGGTACACATGGAAATTAGCCTATTTTCTTTGCTGGTGAATATCTATTATTCTTTGGGTTGTGTGTGTGATGCTGCTGGTCAATGACCTGTCCAACTGTCTTCTTCTCACTTGTCTTTCAATTACAGATGCCTATTACTATTCAGAACATGAATGACTCAGAACTCACTTGTCATGTCAGTAAGGCAGGATATCACAGGTACTACATAGAACAAAAATGTTACTCTCAGCGGTAGTTCAGTGTGTGTGTGTGTGTGTGTGTGTGTGTGTGTGTGTGTGTGTGTGTGTGTGAGCGTGCTAGATCATGCAGCTTCTTTAAGGACCAGGTGCTCTGCGGTTAAATCCTGGGTGGTGTAGTACATCCGTATCCATTGTTTTATGTTGTTTCAGATAAGGTCATTGGCCAAACAAACGATGTTATATAATCAAACCGGTAACGTGATCAAAACTAGCCAACCAGCTACTCCATAAGATGCTCCGTGTATTGCTGAGGATAAATTATGACTGAAAAAAATACGTATGAAAAAGAGGACGTCTGTAGAAAATCTGTATGGCTGGGTCTGAGATTGCATGTCCTGTTTGTTTGCCTGTTTCTGAAATCACCGCCGCTGCTTGCTCCCTGCATTGTTATGCAGAAAGTGAATGGTGCGTGCTGGTGACAGAACACAGAGAACGCCTATTAATATGCAACACTCAGGTTTCTTCTCCCTTCCATCCCAAGGCCCTCTCAGGAGAAAGTATTTTTTGCAAGAGCGGGGGCAATTTGCATATTAATTTGCATTTTCTTAGGCAGCTGGCATTTCTCTTGTTTTAAAAGCTTTTGGCTGATACATAATTACATTTATTACAGTCCAGTGAAGCCTTGTCCTTCTCCCATTAAGCAAATTCTTCATGTTGTGTCTTGTCAGGTGGGTTACTGGTGTTGTGATTGTCACAGTGATTGTAATGGATGTATTTCTTATGGTTGTGAAACGCTGGTCTGGGGAATCACCTTCTCACTCACCTGTCAGAAACACCAGTTCTGCAGTGAATGTGAGCAGAGCTTTAGATAAGATCTGCACCAGGCTGTCCTCTTGTGGCAGCAGCTACATTATCAGATCTTCAATAATGTCAGGTGACTGCTAATTATGTGACTTAGCAGATGTAGCACTTAAATTAGACAGGGGCCACACATATGAATTGGTGGTAAGGAAAAGGTGCTCTGAAGGAGGGAGGTTTGTGAGTGAGCTCAAACATATTCTCTGCTCTCCTAATCTTATACAAAGACATAAAGCATGCTCACATATACAGACTGATGTACACACATGCAGATGTGCGGTATGCACAGCTGTTTGATGAAATTCTCAGGTCTGGAATCAGATTTGACAGCAGGTGCTTAATTTTCCCACCTTAGAACTGCAATCTCTCTCTCTCTCTCTTTCTCTCTCTCTCTCTCTCTCTCTCACCTCTTCTGTTGTATCTGCTTTATCACTATATAATGTCAGCTTCTGGTTCTTTTATGAAATGGATCCTTTCACTCCTCTCTGTTGCATATCAATGATTTCCTCTAGGACACCCCAAACAGGAGTTGTTCCAACATGATAATTGGTTTTGGGCCTCAGCTGGTTTATGTGGCTGAACAATGCAAATGTTAGGATTTATAAGCGTGTCTGGACTAGATGAGGGGGCAGAAGAACCTTACTAATGGATTGTCAGCTGTCAGAGTTTGTGTTTAATTAACACAGTCAGGAAAAGACAAGGTTAAGACAAAATGTACAAGATCTGCATGTTTCCGCACAACAGATTTTAAAGTACTGCTGCTTTAACTCCATCAATAAACCATGGTGATGTCTGTAAAGGACTCTAACGTGCCTCACTGGGAATTATGTGCTCTGTGGTTCTGTTAACTATGCACTGCAATGCTACTAAACCACTGTAAAGGGAGGTGTACTGTGTGTTTGAAAGGGAAAGCCATGAGCATACCACACAAGGCAGTTTGGCCGTGTGAAGTAAAATCCGCAAGGTCATTTCAGTTTCTTTTTATTTTCTGATTCTTCTTGGATTGGTGACTGAAATACTCTCACATTTTAAACGTTGCCATTAAGAGATGGTTTAGGAGATTATTTAAATTGTACGCATATTCAATTCATGGTGTATTTTATGAGTAAGAAGGATATAGACGTTTATGTTCAAGATTGGTACGGTAAATTAAAATACTTATTAAAAGTTGAGGAACTTCCAGAAAGTAGTTTTAATATGAATCTAAATGTAATTAATCACCCTGAAACATTGGCTGGTTTAAACACAGTGCAACATAATGTTTAATGTTCCAGTAGCTTACAAAACCAAACTCCAGCAAAGGCGTAACTGAAGGAGAAGTTGTAAGCCAAGTATGATCAGTCCAAAATGAAGATGATGATGAAGATGAACGTGAATGGAGCATGCTCAGAATTTATGTTATGTTAACCTGACAATACCTCACAAAAAGGGCAAATACTAGCTGACTACTACAAGGTACTAGTGTTGGATTGACAAGAGAGCCATCCATCCATTTTTCATGCCTCTTATCATGCGCAGGGTCATGGGGCTGCCTGCAGGCTGTCACAGGTAGCTGGTGACAAGGGGGGATGCCCTAAATGGGGTGCCAATCCATCATATGGTGCAAGCAATTTATGAACACCAACTGGCTTGTGGGCTCAATCGAATTATGGTATGGATTATTTGGGGAACCCCAAGTACAGGGAGAACATGCAAGCTCCATGAGCACAGAGTGGGAGGAGGGTTTGAGGCCACAATGCTGGGGGTGCAGGGTAATGATGCTAACCACTGAGCCATTATGCCCCACCCCCAACCAGAGAGCAACAGATGAAAATAACGTGTTGTGAAAAAGATCATGACCGGGTGTGATGTGCCTGCTTGGGGGACATGGTTGTGGCGTGTGGACTGTAATTTCATGAGCTGCGAGAGACTGGGATCTATCCCATGTGCAGGTGTGACAGGACTGAATGTACGGTAACAGGCATTCCCCTCACCAGTAAGACAAGATGGCTGCTCTCCTCTTCCTCAGCACACAGGATTTTCTTACCAGCTCACAGCCACGATCCTTTCCTGTTTGATCGTGGAAAGCACCAACATGACAAGTCACATCGCATGCTGTTTTATAACAGACCGTTCATTTAAAGCCTTTTTGTCTGCTTATCCATGCCATTTTAATCTGAGGTGCCTAAAACTGTATCTTTGTAAAATGCATTTTAGGATTTTCATTTGTAGCTAAGTTACACAATAGTGTTTATGTAAGCCCTTTGTGTTAGGGGAGCAGGATTTGAGATAAGTAAACAACACTCATTAAACACATCTGCTGTTACTAAGACCTCATATTTACTGTTGCTGTACATATTGCATATTGCTGTGTGACTCTGTCCTTCCTTGCCTTTATTTGTTCTTTTAAAGGTCTTTGGCAGGGTGATTCTGTGTGTGACAGTGTTTGAAGTGACCTCCGTGATACAGCTTTAGGTGAGAGAGCCAGAGAACTGTTTACTCAGACCTGGCTGAAAGGAAAACATTTCTTCTTTCAAGTGCCTTGCCTGCCTCACTGCTCTTTGAAAAGATAGCAATGCGGCAAGGTTCTCGGAACCTGGCGCGGCCGATATTGCATTAGTGCGGTCACAATTGATGCAGAGGTGCAGCGACTGAAATTGGAGAGCCACCAAAGTGCATGCTGTGGCAAGCAGGTTTCAGTGAAGCTCCGAGAATAATTCTGCTGTTAGGGATAAAGTTTTTTCAAACTCTGAGAGATGCAGTAAATGCTTGACCTTTAAATTTAAAATTAAGTTTTGCTGCTTTTTTGCACACATACATGCATTATTACAATTTGTGCATCTCGCAGAATGTTTTCTGCTGCTGTCTACAGGAAAAGTAATGTCCGACACTTTAGTATTTTGCAGAGTGAGTTTTGCCACGGAGTAAAAGGAAAGTCATTATTTGGGAAATCTTTTTCTGGCCCTGGACTACAGGTCTATTAAGTACCAGAGGCATTTTCCACAAAACATGGGAATGTCCTTGATGTAGGTCTTTCTTGTGTTCTTCATCTTTAATGGCATATAATGGATAAAGTGTTCAACCAATACTGATGAAACTGTTCTTATGAAATCATTTCAACAATATTAGTCTGTTGGACTATATGCAAACCCTAGCAGTAGAATACTTCAGTAGTTGAAAAGTTGAAAGAGTCATGGAGGTGTGAGGCTTAGCTCAGCGCTCTGAATCGGCTCTGTATTCTGTCTCCACGCCTTTCTCCTCCCCATCTCCCTCATCGTTGCCACACTGGAGTGTTCTTGGTCTGCTCGATTACGTAACGCATTTCACAGCTAGAGCGAAGCACACCACACTCGTGGCCTCCCATTGATTTTGAGACTGTGACTTGACCGTTAAAAAAAAAAAAAAAAAAAAGTTTACTGGCCATTTGTGTCAGCATAGCAGGATGCATGACACTGTAGGTGTATGTGCCATTCAGGGCATACTTCCTCTGCTGGTTTACCAGAAGCCATCTTGAGTGTGCCAAGGCAAGGAAGGTCTCCACCTTTGTAAACGTGTTCCATTTCACATGGGTTATAACAAGACAGACTATAGCTATAATTTTTATTATTATGGGATGGGTTATTTTGGAAGTTTGCATCACCGTTTTTGGGTTTAAACTTTAACTCATTATTTTACATTTACTCATGTACTAGATGCTTTTATCCAAGGCGACTTACAACATTTCACATACATGTTACAGTGATGTTGGTTCTTTGCATTTAACTCCTCCCCCTGGGGGGAGCAGTGGGCAGTCACATGCAGCACCCAGAGAGCTAGCATTTGAGTATCTTGCTCAATGACTCACCTGGTGGTTGGGCTGGGATTCAAAGCAGGGAGCTTCCGCATCCCCGCCTGATATTCTACCCATTGAGCCATTAGGTGACTACACTTTATCTGTATTTTTGTAAGTAAACATGATCACGTGAACCTTTCCTGATTCGTACCCTGTGTTCCCTTACTCTGTTTTCCATAGTCTTTATGTACAAAGCTAAAGATAGGGTCTGTGTCTGGGAAAGGGGCCGTTATAAAGTGGCAGTGGTGCTTCATGGCTTGGAGGCGGCTCTTGTGTCTGCCACCTATGTCATCTCTCTACCTTTTCTGCTCTGTCTCTACTCCATACTCTTAGGTGTATGTTCTACGTGGCGACCTTTTTAACAACATTAGAGACATAGCACGTAAGTCCCCTGCTGAGGTAGACCTATTTACAGTCCATCCCAGATGGCCTACTCATATTTCTACATCATTTCTGCCATTTTGTGCTAATTACATATCATTATTAGATATGGGCAGCAGTGGGAGTACCTTGGGAATACTTGTTTTCCTTGAGCTAAGACTGGTAGCAGGATAACATACATTACAGGGATGATATATGACAGCCTTCAACTTCCTTTTAACCCCATTTAGAGTGAGTGAACACACCCATACCTGTGGCTGGATCATTTTTCATAACTCTTTGAAAGCATATTTAACCTAAAACATGCATCCACAGAGCGATAGTTACATGTATACACGTAATGTGCACGTACGTGTTCCTCTACAGTTACAAGTTCTCCTTAACTAGTCTGATGGCTTTGCAGCAATCCTCGCTTAGGGATTTTTACCTAATTAACACCATGAAAACACAGCGTCTGCCCCTGCGTGATTTTTCAGTAACAGCCTGCCAGGCACAGTGATGTAACGGCATGACTCAGAGCGCTTTAGTCCCAGTCCTCCAGGTCTTTTGGCATGTTCATTAGCAAGTGCATTTGTTGCTCACTCTGAAATGTGTTGTGTCAGAACTGTCACAAGAGACAGCAGAGAGCAAACACACACACACACACACACCTGTCTATGGCACATTAAACATCAGATAGCAAAACCCATTCACCCAGATCATGTACAGTGTGGTAAGTTCACACCACAACATACGACTTCTCAGTACAATGTCTGGGTAACTCCTCTGACGTGGCATGGCTTAGGTGTCTGATCGACTGCTAATGGGACAGCTGTACTCTGGTCATTCCCTCTTATGGAGTTCAAGTCTTGTAGCAGCTTTTAAAGTAATCAAAATGTGTTATCGGAGCCATGTAATAGCAGGGTATTACCATTAAAGAGTGACTTTGTTTTCTGTTTCTCACCAGTTTCCATTTCTCACTGAGTGCTTTTTTTTTTGCTGGAGAGCTTGAGTGCTGGTGAGAGTGAGAGAGAGAAATTGGAGTAGAGAGGGTTACAGAGTGAGCACATGTGCTTATAGTGGTCCAACCGAATTGAATCATCAGGGAGGCAGGAAATGCAGTCAAGCACGCACTGTGGGCCTTGGAGCAGTCAATCGATAGCCTTCCTCATGAGGGATTGCTCTCAATAAAGGCCAGCTTGTGAACGTGGTCGGCGGGATCGACTGCCTGTGATCTCTCACAAAAGGCACCCATCCATGGTCTGTATCGGCCATCGATCTCATGCAAGCAAGTTTTGTCTGCTTCTTGCAACACCAATAGGTGTTTAAAATGCCCAGTGGAGTGAGGTGACAGGAAGTGGGGGGTGGGCTTTCTGGTTCCGTCATGTGAAACTGACCTTAATTAATCTGTGTTGAAGAAGCAGGAGAAAAAAAAAATGTTGTGTGTGAGGTGCAGTGTTAAAAACTGGGATGTTATAGTGACACACAGAGCTCCAGCTTCTCTCCCCAAATTCTCTTTTGATCTACCTAACTATTCTTCATTCTCTATAGGTCCCCATATAGGGTGATTTGTGAGACTGCAGGAGTGGATGTATGGAATACAGCCACATTGGGGTACAGACATAATACAGAAACCTGCTGGGCTACTGTGCTTCAGTTAAGGAATATATTTTTTCTTTTTTTAGCATTGAGCATGTTTACTGTTTTCAAGTAACTAATGATATATGGCCATAAATGAACATAATTAATTATGAGAAATCTGTGATTGGTTCTGCCATATGAAGGGAATACAACTATCTAAGTGTTTCAGATTACATCTGAGAAAGGCAATATTTATCTTTTATTTTACTCCTGTGGATTCTTCAACTGGACTCAAAAAAGGAAAAATACTGGGGGCCTCTCCCTCATCCAAGGAAATTACAGATTCAAAATAACTGTCCTGCAAACACCCTCATGTTTTCTTAGAATGGTCTGTGCCTTTGTAATACGCGAGATGTTAGGATTTATCCTCAGCCCTGGACTGCAGCATGGCACAGTGAGTACGTAGCCTCTGAAGTGAATGCTATTGCTAAATCCTTACATTTATACCTCTTGCCACAAACTTTTTTTTTTTTGCTGGCTGTCCATGCTGGCAGGCCAGCCTGGCACTGAGTGGGGTATAGCTCCAGTCTATACACTAGGATATCTGTGGTGCCAGGCTAGTCTGGCACTGAGTGGAGTGTAGCTCCAGTCTGTACACCAGGATATCTGTGCTGCCAGGCCAGCTCAGCACTGAGTGGGGTGTAGCTCCAGTCTGTACACCAGGATATCTTTGCTGCCAGGCTAGTTTGGCACTGAGTGGGGTGTAGCTCCAGTCTGTACACCAGGATATCTGTGCTGCCAGGCTAGT
>JABJVR010000031.1:5259761-5294944 GCA_025773905.1 Chitala chitala
TGCTGCCAGGCTAGTTTGGCACTGAGTGGGGTGTAGCTCCAGTCTGTACACCAGGATATCTGTGCTGCCAGGCTAGTCTGGCACCGAGTGGAGTGTAGCTCCATTCTGTACACCAGGATATCTGTGTTGCCAGGACTGCCCAGCACTGAGTGGGGTGTAGCTCCAGTCTGTACACCAGGATATCTGTGCTGCCAGGCTAGTTTGGCACTGAGTGGGGTGTAGCTTCAGGTTGAATACCAGGCTGTCTCTGCTAGGAGGTTGTCCTGGCCCTGAGTGAGACATATCTCCAGGTCACACATGTCAGGCTGTCTGTGCTGGGAGGTCAGCCTTGCCCTGAGTTAGGTATAGCTCCATTCTGTACAGCAGCTTGTCTGTGCTGGGACACCAGCCCGGCCCTGCATGAGTGAGGCAGTGGTTTGGACCAGCGCTCCGTGCTGGAGGCTCAGGCAGCAGTCATGCATATTGCGGCATTCATTAACTACAATCGCGTCTCCAAGATGTGACTCACTCACCCCCACAGAAGTTAAAGCCAACTCCTCCCATGTGTATGAAGAGTATGCAGATCAGAAAGAAATCAGCCACTGAAAACCCCTTCTCACCCCTACAAGCTCATGCTGATGATCTGCTCTGCGTTTCACTTCGCTCGTGTGTACATGGCTGTGTATTTTAGTCAGGCGGTCAAATAGTTCAGCCTGTCTAAAATATATAACAGAACAAACAATAATTGTGGAGTGACAGATATTTGCGTGCTCACGGCCACACCAGAGTGACGGTGCGAAATAATTTGTCCTCATCATGACCAAGCATGCCCTTGGAGCTGATTCACAGCACAGATTAGGACACTCTTTGAAAAACGTAGAGCGTTACACTGTTTTCACTGGACAGTAGCAGAAATACTGCTAACAAATGTGGCCCCAACAAAGAAACATGTTTTTGTTAATGCAAGTTTTAAAATAATCATAACTTTATTATTACATCAGAACTATTAAAGCACAAGGTCATTTCCAGCAAATTTGATTGTATTCCCAGGGCTTCTTTTTTTTTTTTTAATAATTTATAACTGCTGGTCATGTACTTCTATTTTCTGCATGGTCAGGTTAGCAAGATAAATATCCATCCTCCTTCTGAATCAGACAAAATTGGCTGCTACAGTGGAATGCTTTACAGAGGAAAATTATTTTAATATGTTAAGCATCATGCAGCTGTCGACCAAGTCGAGATATCACATCCGTCATTCTGCTGAGCTGCGGTAGACCACGGCCCAGAGAACAGCATTTCAGTGGCTGTAACCCAGATGAACTCCTGCACTTCTGACCTGTGGTGTTCCACACAAGTATCATCGTGCTCACGCTGCGCACAATTGTGGAACCTTCTAACATCTCTCCTGTAGACAGTGTTTTGTCGGACTTTTACAATTCACAGACATGGTGGATAACAGAATAACTAATTGTCCTGGTAATAATGAACATTTATTTTATGCTTTTATTGTTTAGGCTTTGCACATGCAGTAGACTGGGAGTGTCATTGTGCTTTTTGGTATGTAGTATGGGTGGTAGAATGTGGAATCATCATGGCAGGGGTGGTTCTATGATTTTTTTTTTATGAGGGGCCAAAAAGGGCTCATATTTAACATAGACGGGCCGACCACATGTTCTGCACTAATGTGTAATTCCTATCTGTAGTGAGTTGTGATTGATAGGTGGGGGTCACTAAAGGGGCTAATCAGATTTCATCTTGGGCCAGTACTCCTATGGCCCGCCCCCTATATCTGTCCATTATGGAAATCACACAAGGAAGACAATAAAGGGTCAGTGTTGCTTTGCTTGTCACAGCTGCTGTTCAATGTGACCAATTCACTGTGGCAGACCAAGCGTTTCCGTCGTCCCAGCTGGTGTGACCAACCTGACTGGGTTTTAACCCTCAACGGCAGAAAACAGTACAAGCTTTCATTGTGTTAACCTTCAGCTCACGGGCAGCACAGATCTTCATTTAGGCAAGTGTTAGTGCCTGCCGCATGCACCATAAAAGTGGCTACTAATAATCTCATCATTTATTGGAGGTCAATTTGACACGTATAATGTTGTGGCAGAGCTGTAGTACTCTTCACAGCTGTTCACCCTGAAATAATACATGATGAGTGCAACGGCTGAACCATTAAAGGTGCACAAATAAATACAGGAACTAAAGAAAGCCTGATGAACTTTTCTAAGAGGCATCATTTGAGAAATCCGTGTTGACTTGGGCTGTTGTAGTGCGGGTGTTTTTATGACCTTACTTCAGGGGATCGAGTATGAAGTGAAGGACAGAGAGGGAGCAGAGTGATTAATAAAGAGCACACCCAGTGCTGTTCCATGTCACGCACACCCCCACCTCACCCCCACTCCCATTTGGAAGTGTGCCACTGCTGCTCCAGCTGCTCATTCTGTTCCCGCAGTCACTGCTGCCTGGTAACCTAGAGTGAATAGAGTGAGAGGGAGAGAGTGCATGAGGAGAGAGAGTGGCAGGTCTTGGATCCACCCCTCTTGTCACCTGTGTCCTCTCTGACCTTTCAGCTGTCATGGTATTTGAGGTAACTGAGTTGCAAGGCTCAAGAGGAAAGCCCTTTAGCAGACTCACTGGGGCCCAGGGTAGACTCCATAGGGAAGATGATAAAGGAAATTGTACCACAGGTTCACAATTATAGCCCTCACTTTCCCGTGGGAGAGGATAAAGAGCCTGGAAGACTTCTGTCAATGGTTCTGCTACATGATGTACCCAACAGGAAAGCGAGTGGTTAGAGGATTAGGTGTTTCTGTTTTGCTTCCACTGCAGTTTTGGCACGGTTTGACATCCAAGTGTGAAATGCAGGTTTAACGATGTGTCAGGTGCACTACTGATTTGGCACGTGTTGGGAGAGTTTCCCCGTTGATACTGTGGACTGGGTTTAATAGATCAGCTCTGGTGTTTTTGAAAGAGAGGCGGTTTTCCTGCTACTGTACCAGAGTGCTTTTAAAATGTTACGAAATAAATCTGCAATGTGGGAACAGGCAAACCGTCCCACTTATGTGCTGTTAATCTTGAACCGCTTGAAAGAAATTAGATAAATGGCTGCTCACTAAAATCAATATACAGTATTTACAACAGTTATATGGCCATTTCATTAATTTGTTTTAAAACAAAACGAGATCAGAATGAATGGACATTACTGCCTCAAAACACAAATCATTTCCAGTGAAGAACGTTAGGTGCCTTCACTTACTAAGCACTGCTTTTGTGCTTGTACGTGACATATGCCGGTGGTGTGAGGTCATCCTCTGCGTGACGTCCGTGATCTTTCGCTTAACAAGCAAGGACAATGTCGTTGCACTTGTATGCTAATGTTTCACCTCAATGACTCATATGTCCTGCCGTGCAAACTGAGCCCATTGAAGCCCATTGAAAAGCAAAGCACCATACAAGCAACAAAGGGAAGTTACGCGGTTAAAACACAGTCTGTGTTAATATTACTTCAGACATTGTGGAGCTAGTCGCACCAGCCTGTATTCACTAAGTGAGCATCACCTTTCATGCCCACACCTGGTCATACAGTGTCAGGCAGCAGGTGAGAAGAGGCGGGCTCAGTGCGGGTCACCTTGATCTGTGGCAGGGAGAGGCGTGCCTCCGTTCAGCCGTACTGCGGCCAGGGCCAGGGTTTCTTCCTGAGGTGGACAGAGAAATCAGTCATGTGTAACACTGTGTCTGTGTGCCCCTTGCAGGATCTGAAGATGAATTCACAGCCTGTTAAAAATATACCGATATGGATATAGAGTATTATGGTCTGGCTATGACCAACGGGGAGCCAGACAAGGAGTGAACAAACGGATAGTAGCTACGTGTGTGTTCAGTACCCCAGAGCCTGAAACTATTATTATTATTATTATTACTTGAGTCAGTTGGTGTGTGTGTAACTTGTTGGTTGTCTCTAGCTTCTTTTCATTCCAGGCAAGGTGGAGCAGTTCCCTGACCTGATGGTGGTACAGCTTGTTTGCTGAACATACATTTGTAACTTTTTCACATGTTGAGTGCTGTTTCTAGTTCACGGTGTGTCACTTTTCAAGACCTCTGAGATGCTTTGGCTGATAATCTTTAAAAAAGCAAAAGCAATCTCCAAAGAGCATGGCATTACTGTTATTTCTGTTTATTTTCAGTTTTATAATGCTATGGATTTACCTGAAGGGAGTATCCAGGACAGTTACACTGCAATTAGGAAATGGTGGGGATGTAAAGATGTACTAGTGGGACATGCTCAAATATAGTCCTTGGGAAGCAGTGTCTGTGCCAGGTTTTGTTCCAGCCAAGTTCTTAATGGGGCATAGATGTGTCTTTTGTGGTACAAATAGGGTATTACATTTAATAATTATTTTGAAAAGTCAGTTTAAAATATAATAAATTATTTAATTTCCGTCATCACCTCTTGGAAGGTCGTAGATTCTTAAAGGTTCGATTAACTGTAACTGTAAGTGACTCATGCAGGTTTGTTTGACGTTGTGTACTGATGTTTGAGGAGCCAAACAACAGCATGATCATAATTAGCATTGTTTTTGTCTGCATGGCTGCTTCACTTTAGTCACGCATACCCAGAATGTCTGCATGCTAACCTCTCAACAAGCTGTCCTCTTTGAGTTATGTGGCTATTAGCAAGTTCAGTTCAATTCAGTTTATTTTTATATAGTGCCTTTCACAACAAAGTGCCTCGAAGCACTTAAATGCTCCCATGAGTGCTAACTTGGTCAATGTAATGGTTTGAAGGACAGATCCTAATCGTGGATTTCAAACAATCTTTAATTCTTAAATGAGTAGGAGATCCAAACAGAACAGAGAAATATATTAAGAACCATGCCAAGGACATGGGGGGGGGGACGGCAAACAAAGCAGCCTGACACAGAGGAAAACCATCAAAGAATCATATTACAGGGAGGGGCAACAGACAAGGGAAGGAGGCTGCTGAAGGCAGTCAAGACCCTATCTGGGGTTAAAAGCACAGAATCAGTGGAAATATGAAGATGAGGAGCAGAAACGTGGGTTTTGCTCTGTAATGTAATGCCCTGGACAGATGTACAGAGAATTTTAACACCGGTTTCAAGTAGTGAGAAAGTGTACTTATCCCCAGGTCGTTAATAATTTAATACTCCATTACAGTGGCCCTGCAGTGAAAATGGCTGCAGTCTTTTTAGCCTGCAAAATGACTTCTAAGTACAAAGATTTCTGTGTGTGTTTCTGTTTAGAATTCATGGTTAGATGGAAGAAGTCGTTTAAACAGCACACTGAATATGAAATGCATTATGCTTATTCAACTCCAAATGTTTTATACGGTCCTCCGTGAGTTGATTTGAAATTATTATATGGCAGAGTAAATTTGCCGGATTCCTAAATGACTTACTGACACACTGCTGTCACAGCCTAGACATGGCAGGAACGTTGAAGGTCTCTGTCTTTGCCTCAGATGGAGTCCTACTGAAGATTAATACACCGCTGAGCTGGTCTGTTTCTGTTTGGTAAAAAAAAAGACTGGAGGCTTTTGAAGATTTAGATTTTGTGTGTTGATTGTAGAGATTGGCCCATTACTCTGACAACTATGCAAAGAACTGCAGAATGACGGATGTGATCAGAGAGCCAGTCTGAGGTATTTAGAGCCAGTCTGAGGTACTGAGAGGCAGTCTGAGGTAATGAGAGCCAGTGGGAGGTACTGAGAGCCAATTTGAGATACTGAGACCCAATGGGTGGTACTGAGAGCCAATGGGAGGCACTGACAGCCAGTCTGAGGTACTATGAGCCAGTGGGAGGTACTGAGAGCCAGTCTGAAGTACAGAGAGCCAGTCTGAGGTTCCTTGAAGTTGATGTGAATTCTCTTTTGGTGTGCAGAACCATAGTGCAAAGGATCAAGTATCGTGTTCAAAGTGTTTGATATCAAAGCATTTAGAGCATCATATGCCAGCTCTGCGTTTGAAGTATGTTCTCAGTCCATAGGGATGAAGGTCAGGTAGCCGTTGCAGGTGCTAAGTCTTTGTATTTGGTGGTCTACTAGTGTGGGCACTTACCCAGGTTCTCTCCATTGTACATTTCATCTAAAGGTGACAAAACAATATTCAAATATCAATTTACAGCAAATAGAGCAAATCTTACAAAATGCATAAATCCAGGGGGGCTAGCTTTTTTTTTTTTTTTTTTTTTTGAGGCTGTGGCTAATTTGGGTTTCCTGTTCTCCAGCAGCAAAACTGTCAAAGCAAAGTAAAATTTCATATTAATGTTTGTCTTCTCTCATTATTTGTCCTTATGGCAGTTCATGGAATGTTCATGAGCAGACAAAATGTAGGCTGCATGTTATGGAAGAACTGATCTTTTGTGATGTTGGACAGGTATATCTGGAGCACGTGAAAGATAACCTGGAGAAATGTGTGTGTGTAGAAGTGCACCTGGGGAAAAATGTGGTCTTGATGGACAGTTACGACGGCCTGTTGTGTTGTTTTACACTGGACTATGGAAGCATGCCTGTTTCTCTGTCACAGGTGACTAACTGTGCTGAACTGACCCATCTTGGTGCCTAGCTCTGCTGCTTCATAGCAGAGAACATGTCTGATCTATGGCATCAGCAGGCCAGACGTATCAGAAATGAGCTTTCTGCAGAGGAACTAGTTCTGGTTATGCTATAGTGTGGCCCCCACATACTAGCCTCTGTCACTAGCCTGTCACTCTTCTGACATAGTTTGTCCCGGTTCTTGATTTTCCTAAAAACCTGGAATACATTCACTCTAAGGACAGTCACTCTTTTTATGAAAATGGTAGCTGTTAATGAAGTCCTGCAAAGTTCCTTAGTCCATTTGGGTGAGAAAAAAGTATCTCATTGTGTCTTTACAAATTTGATGGAGCCTAATTTATTACGGTAAAACAGCAGCAAATTTGATTTTTCTTTTGTTGCTTTCATAACCTTTTTTAAATAGCTTTAGCATCTACTATGTACAGTCAAGGCTGTATAAAAAAAAAACATGAAAGCTGTTTAAGGTTGGATTTTTTTTTAAGTAGTATTGTAGCTTTGAAGATTTTTACCTGAGCACTTAACGGTAATTCTGACACAGTTCTCTCCCGCAGTTCTTAGGTAATGGAATTGCGATGGTGGCGCTGCGTTTGATCTGAGGCAACAAAGGCCTGAGCCGTGATAGAATCCAGCAGGGCTGCAGGACCACATAATCCACAACTCGAAGGCTGCCTTAATGCTGCTGAAGTGAGCAGTAACTGCACAGCAAGAGGGACGTCTTTCTGGGAAAAGTTTTCCCATTGCCACAGGGCCTCCAGCCCCCCCCCCCCGCCACCACTCCGGCCTGCTGTGTGAGACCTTATCAGCTTCAGTGGCAGACTATGCTGAATATCAATTGAAGTAATTTAAACAGCCCTTTGTGCACATTTTGTGGGCTATTAAGCTGTCATTAAAAACGAGGGGCGCACAGCTGTCAGGGTCCGCTCAGAGCCGTCTAAGGCTGTGTACCTCAAGCGCAAGGAGACTAAAACACTCACTTACTCTACTTTTTTTTTTTAAAGTTCAGTCACCTGTAATGGCTGGTGCGAAGCAGTCATTATTATTATTTATTTATTTATTTATTTTTCTCAGGGGCCCCTTGTAAAAGACATTCATTCGCATCGGCCTGGCAAATTAATTAAGCTGCAAATGGGCAGTTTGTTTCAGCTAAGTGCATGTTTTTTATGTTAGAAGCAAAGTTTACCAGCTTTTGTTTACATGGGTTAGCTGCTAGGGAAAAGAAGAAAGGTTATTGTAAAAATACAAATTTAATGTGTTGAAACAGAAAGAATAATGGTATTTCTTGTATGACAGGGAATGATGTTCTGGGATCTGTTTTGGTTTTTTTCTGTTTTTAGAGCAATACATCAGTTGGTTATAATGGTCTTACGGTTGAGTTTTCACCCCTCCATTAATTTTCTGGCTGTTTATCCTTTGCAGGGTCATGAGTTGCCTGGTGCCTATTCCAGGTTGTCTAGGGCACAAGGAAAGGGACACCCTGGACAGGGTACTAACCCATCACAGGGCACATACACACTAAGGTCAGTTTATGTTGTAGGATGTGGGAAGAAACCTAAGAACCCAGAATAAACCCACATGCACAGGAAGAACATGTTAAGCCCTCACACACACACACACACACACACAGTGACAGTTTGAAGCTTAGAGACAGTACTGGCACATGTTCAGTGTGATGCAGTAATGCAGTTTGTATTGATAGAGTCATGTAGGATCTTTTGCAAAATTTCTTTAATTAAAAACCTAAATTCATCCCTTTTGCATGAACTTTTGCATTTTAGTTTAGTTAGATTAAATTTGTATAACTTTGTACTGACACAGTATGTGTTTAAAAGAATTCCAGATTCCTTGTTACAAATGAGATCAGACTAGACCATTGCCATTATTTTGCATTAGGTCACCTTTTATGACAATGCATGTTTTGATCTGCTTTGTGTATGTATGCAAACTGATTCTACTGCAGTCGAAATGAACGTGTGTGTGTCTTCTGAGGGATTTAGATGGAAATCTTGAGTAAATGAATGTAAAAACAAGTGTTCTTGGGAGAGAACACATTTATATGTGTACATATATCAACACAGAGCTAGTGCAGGTTCTGCTATATAACAGTTTGAGAAAGCTGATCGGAGCGGTGCCACAGACATTTTAAGCGCCGAAAGGGAAGTGCAAATTAACAGACTTCCGTTAGTGTGCGGAAGTCATCGGTTTTTTAAATCCTTCTTTGCAGTACTTGCAGGGCCTTCAACTTCCACAAGGATGAATAGTGCATATCAAAGTACAAATTTGAATATTTTATGAACTAATTACGTTATGTGTGGTTTTCTGTAGCTTCAGACTGGCTGCAGGGGACAATCATTACAGAAGCTCAGTGAAAGATCACTTTCCAGTGCTGGAACATTACAGAGCAGCCCTCTGTAAGGCCGCAGTGCTGAGCTTTCCATTATGCCGTACCTTCAGGCAAGCTGAATGGATTGATTTTGTTTTGTGAAGTGTGTGTGTGTGTGTGTGTGTGTGTGTGTGTGTGTGTGTGTGTGTGTGTGGAGGCTGGGTACATGTCATGGTCACTGGCACATCAGAGTGAAGGCCTTAAGACAGAATGCTAGTTAGGACTAGTTAGAAATTAGTTTTTTCCCTTCAGGAGATCTGTTTGTATTCTTTGGACTTTTTGTCAGCTATCAAAACAAGGGAGGAAGTTCCATAAGGGCTTGAAAGAGTTGCTCGAGGCAGTGGGTAAAGGAGTACAGACAACACCGTGTACTGCAGTGCTTGGCGTGCTTCGTAAAGCAGACAGCCCAAGCGCTTTGCACCGTTCAGACTGGAGGGAGAGGAAGTGAACTGTGAAGGTTGTGGATGGGGGGCACTCATGTGAGACACCTGAACACCTGAAGCTGGAAGGAGTGTAGATGTTAGGATAAATTTTGACTTTCTCGAAACCAAGGCCTTGTGAAATGTAACTTCTCAGAGGACCCTACTAGTTGCTTCTCTTGCCTGACCGGACCGGTCTTTCGTTTTCCGAGGAGCAGCTCATTAAAACTTCTTTCTGTGAAAATCTGACAGACTTCGGCGCCCTCTTCATTGTACCGTTAAGGTTTAATTAAGGCTCAAAGTAGATATTTCACGTTTTCATTCTGAAACGTGTTTAATGTCCGTGTTTTTCATTTTTATGCATTTCATTTTTCATCGTGAGTAAAATTTTTGCTGCGAACAGCGCCACATGCAACAGGGATTCATAATTCATAGACAGCGAAAGCATGTTACAGTATCGACAAAACAAGTACGTTAGATTTATGTTATTAAATGCCATAAATTTTATGCCATTCTTTGCAGAATATATAATGGACAACACAGTGATTTAAGAGTCCGACTGCTAGTAGGGTGAAGACCTGCAGAATGGGAAATACAACATGGATTTTTTTTGTGGTTCAGAAAAAGTTTCTTTTTGTAAAATTCAGTACAAGCATTAATAGTATCCTATACAGCCAAGCGTATGGTAATACCTGCGCCTCCATGAAGTTTATCATTAACAACTTGTGCTGAATTTGTCATCATGCCAGTCTCAGACTATGAACCAGGGAAACATACAGAATCAAAGACGAGGTGAGGATAGCTAAAAAAAAAGGAGAAAGAAGCACAAAAGTTGTATTTTGAATTGTTTAAACTGCCCATTGAGGTAAGCAAAAGAGCATAGATTAAAATTTTTATTTTTTTTTTTACTATTGTTGATAGAGAACAGATGTCTCTTTGCATTTGTGTATTACGTTCAGAAGCAGGAGTTGCCTCCAACTGTCTCGTGAGTTAAATTGGGGTCTGCTTCTGGGTCTTCACCGAGACCGGAGGCAAGAAATGTTCTCCTTTAATGTGTTGTTGTTTAATCATTTCCATGGATAAGTGTCTCCTCCAACACATTATAATTGCGTTTACATCCCGGCAGCGTCCCCACGTATCATACCACATGTGCTGCTACATTTGCCTGCCATGCAAAAACTTAAAAACTTTTTACAATTTAGTTGCATCGCTGTCATTGTAAGATCGAGTCAAACCATCCTAACTCGGGGACCATTTGTTTTTATTTATCTAATTTTTTAGATGCAAATGCAATGTGTTTACTGTCTCATAACAGCTGAATGTGCTCATTAGACCCGCTTGGTCCTTCTGAGAATATGTGATTCCTCTGTGCCTGGCTCCACTGACACAGGGTGTGTATATTGGATTGCTGTGCAGAACAGCCCTTCGCTTTGCATGTTTAAATTTATCTGATGAAATATCATGCTGGGAAGGTCACGACAGTCATCACTGGAGCTTTCTTTGGAGAGGAAGCCGTTCTTCCTTTGGAAATATTCCAATAATGAATACTTGAGTTGGGCTCTTCATTAATGTGAACTGAGATATTGTTCTTTTTTGCGACATAAATGGTAAAGGCTGAATATGAGGAGGAAGATATACAATAGTTTAAAAATCACATGGAGGATTTGACATTTGGAAATAAAAGCTCCTGTTCTTTCCTGTTTTTTCACATGTGGAAATAAAAGCTCCTGTTCTTTCCTATTTTTTCACATGTGGAAATAAAAGCTCCTGTTCTTTCCTGTTTTTTTCACATTTGGAAATAAAAGCTCCTGTTCTTTCCTGTTTTTTCACATTTTCTGCACCTCATCTTCCTTTCCACCTGTAGCTTTTTTTACTGGAACTTACCCATGATTCCTTCACTTTGGCTCATCCTTGTTTTTTAACTGTTCCAAAAAAAAAAAAGATAGAAAAAAGGTTTTAAAGATTAATCCTTGTCCTACCATTTAGAAGGTTCATAGTTATTTTTCATATGTTTTGATTTGTGTTTAGAGTTTTTGTTTCTGCACGAGACACCCTTTTCCTGACAGACGTAGCACGAGTTTGTCTCTGACAGCTGGAGTAGAAGTCCCTGCCACAAGGCCACGGTTCTATAACCCTCTTATTCTGACACATTTTCATAATAAGAGAACAATATTTAAATTCAGCCATTGAGAAGCTCTTGGAACTGCTGGAACTGTCTAACAATAAATGCTGTTAAATGTCATCTGTTCACTTAGGACTTGAAATATTTTGTGCCATGCAGAATTTAACAGCCCACATACCTTAGTAAGGTCCTCAGTACCTTCTGGCTGTTTTCTGCGTGTTCTCAGACAGTAATATACATCACCCCACCTGCCTTAGCAACGTGCACTGTATTTGATGCTTCATTTCTATGCAGTCTTGGAAGGTGAGTAATACAGTATGTATTGTCCTAACTGTCTTACTAACATGCTCAGTGTTTGTGGCCTCATTTCTGTGTGCTCACGGGAGATGAGTAACAAGCTACTCCGCTGCCCTTTGCAAAGTGCCTGTCAGCCAAATGAAGGAAAGCATTCGTTATGTAACGCCTGACCCAGCTCGCCTTAGCAGGTTACAGACGAACACCACTGGTTTATATATCTGCATTTGATGACCCAATTTTGAGAAGAGTAAACATGTCTTTGGGGCTGTAGTTGGAAGCAGAGCGAGGAAACGAACGGTACATATGCCTAATGTCAGAATTCACGTGAACTACATTTATCCGGAGAACCAGTGCTGTGCTGCCTGTTTGAGCTTCAGCGGAAACACAACTGACAAAATACACGAGCTATATGAAAACGATTGTTGCTGTGCTAAATAGTAAACATTTATTTACAGCTGAGTATTAATGGGATACAGTGTTTACCATACATTCGTTTGTTTGTGGCGGCCTGCCACAATATCAGCATTTTCCACCACATACTGTTTTTCAATTTTTTTACTATGTAAAATGGGTAAAACGTTTTATTCCCCTTAGCAGGTTAAAAGTAAATTTCCCTCATCAAAGAAATGTTAAAGTTATAACATTAATCATCAGCTTTGCATAGGAAACTATCTAAAAAGTTGAATTAGTGATTAAGGATTTAGACAGTGTGTATTAATGCTTTCTCCGACAAAATTATTACACAAAATATATATATTTTGTTAATTTGTTGTTCAGTTAAGTACTTGGCAAATTAAAATATTTGCTGGTGGGGAAGGGGGGTTTATTGCATTATTAGTATTGTATTTGGTAATTAATTTGAGAAAAATTTAAGATACCATCACAAAGAGAGTCCAAGTGGTTGCTCCTTGGATTGTTTTTACATGGTCCCCTGTAGATATATGTCAAAGGAACAGACAGAAGTACTATTAGCCCTGTATCTAAGGTAGACCGTGTAAATTTTCCTGTTTCCTGATTATAACGATTGGCACAGAAATCAGAATGCCTTCAAAGGCAAAGCACATGTTGTATCGTACAGGGATTTTGTCTCCAAATGCAAAAGTCTCAGTTCAGATGTCTTCATCTTTAAGCCAGGCATGGAGTCCGAACATGTCCTAAAAGCAAACTGAAACCAGGAATAGATGGCAAAGACAAATGGCTAAAAGTCAGTTTGCATGCTCTGGTTGTTTACTGAAACAATGTCTTACAAAGAACTGAAGTATGTGTCAAAATATTCAAAACAGCTTGTTAATCCTATTAATAATTTATTTAATAATGATTCATTTGGATGCAGGCATGACACTGATAATTATTTTAAGTTCTGTTTGTATTAATGGCATTAATTGAATTGCGTTTCTTTTCAATTACATTGATTAATTAGCAGTAGCACTAATTGACAAAATTATATTTACTGGATTTTATTTTAGCAAATAAGTTCATGTTTAATAATGCAAATATTTCAGATAAATATGACACTTCCCTAATTTGACTTTATTCAAGTGTCAATTAAATGCAAATATGAGAAACACCAGAGTAGGGTACATTACAGTATTGTAATTAATTACTTATTTACATCATTTCTGCTTGTTTATCCAACAGTTTTTCTCTTATATAGCCTGATAATAAGGTATAACTGAATAATAAGTTAATTACAAACAATTTCATTATTATTCTCATAGAATAATATTAATTATTATTCCTTATGGAAATGTTTCTAATGGCTGAAGTGTATATATATATATATATATATATATATATACACACACTGTATAGTATTTCTGAAATATAAATATAAATATGACAAAGGTCATACACATGCATAACTTGTACATTAATGAAATGTAAAATAATCCCACGTAAACAGCTGTTTTCCAGCATAAGTAAATATTTGTGTATGTGGGAATTATGTGTCTAGAGAACTGTCTGTACCCTTTCATTTATTGATTTTTTTTAATTCATCTATGTGGAAAAAAAATTTCATTTTTTTTCTTGAACATCAAATTCGAGCCATAGTTTTCCAGATATAACCCCAAACATGACATCATATATCTTGACTGCACTGCTTCTAATTATGAGTTTAAGAACCATCTCATTCTTGAAAAGTTATTTTTTTGCTTGGGGTGTACCCTGCTTTGTGTCCTGGGCTGCCTGGGACAGGCTCCAGACCACCTGTGACCCCAAGAGGGACAAGTGGCATGATAATGGATGGATGGCTCTTTCTTTTACTAAGAGAAGTACTATTGTGGGTAGTTAAGTACTTTTTTGGTGTCAAATTAATCTGGACAGTATGACAGAGCTGTGTCCCTGAGAACTTCCCCAATGATGTGCAGTGATTCTTCTGGTTGGTGACATGGGGGCTGTGTATGTGTGCAGGATGAGGATTGTGTTAGAGTATGCTGCACGTGTTTCCACTCTCCAGTGGTGAGAGGTAAGCCAAGGTCTGCAGTATTCCCCACTGCTGATATTAGGCTGGCATCCTGTGTGCTCTTCCATTACCACGGGAGGCTTCACAAGAGGCTGTTTCACAGTATGAGTATGTTGCTTTGGATCGCCATACTGAACTAAGACATAAAAGAGGCCTAAAAATATAATTGCAGTGAACAAGAGATTGTTTTAGAAAGATGAGAATTTATTGTTGAAATTATTTTAAATGGTTTGCAATTTTTCAGTATTTACAAATACAATGACTCCAGTAGCAAGCTCCAGTGTGGTACATTGTAAATACTCATCATCACTTCTACACAACATTCATCAAGACTAGCAGTATATAACAGAACACGCAGATATACACAGACACACGAACATGGGTACACACACACACACACACACTCCCCATTTCTTAAAGTCAACACTACTTGTTTGACTTCAGCTAGTGGAAAGACCTTAAATCTGTCAGTCATCTTCTATACTGCTTCACCCTGTTAAGGGTCACAGGGAAGCCTGGAGCCCATCCCAGAACACACAGGGCAGGGTGCCAACCCACCACAGGACACACATTTAGACACACCAATCAACCTAACATGTATATTTCTGGACTGTGGGAAGAAACCAGAGAACCCAGAGAAAACCCACCAAGCACAGGGAGCACAAGGCAGGACTTGACCCCCAGGTCCAGAGGTGCAAGGCAACAGTGCTAACCATTATGCTACCATTTTAATATTTAATTGTTGTGTTTAATTGTATTGGTCTCAGTCCACCTTTGTGTGTATATTGCACTTGGGAGTTCATGAGAATGGCACACATCTGCAGGAAGCACTCTTGTGTTTATTTACTGGGTCACATTCTGTACCTGTTGCAGAGGAACAGGTGTTTGTCCCGACTCACTGGGAGGTGGGTGGTGTGAAGCAGACAGAAGGACACTTTGCTTGTTGGGAACGCATCCTGGTGTTACAACATGCCGGAATTAGGAAGTCGTGCGGGTTCTGCGGGTTCGTGGACACAAAGTGCGGGTACTGTGGACACAAAGACTCCAATACATAGGTGCTTAGACTTTATTGCCTCTGAGAACAAAAATATGGCTTCACATAAAATTCAAGAACAAACAAATTTCTCTTTGTAAATTACATTAATATTTGTATCCCTGACTATTTCTTACTAATAAGAACGCCCATTGGTTGTCGGTGTGCTGAAGTTGACTAAATGCAGCTCTTGCAGTTTGTATTGTAAAATAGAACTACGACATTTCTAGCTGTTGCTAGTAGATCAATATTTGTTAATGGAACTTCTCACATTTTTTGAGCCTGTGTGAACCATAGATTGTATGTGTGCAATGCTGACTAGACCAATTAGTGATGCAGGACCTGTTATGTTTACGTACCAGTGGAATAGGGCTTTACATTATGCCCACTGTCACAGAGAAAGCCATTTGGCTTTTATGTCAGACTTCTTTTTGCCGCTTCTTATCAAAATGGTTTAAATTAAGTATTCATTTCATGTAATATCATTCCATTGTTTTACTCTTTTTCAACATTGTCTAATATGTTTTTGTAATGTTGACTGTGACTGCCTGCTGGTGGTTAGTGTATGAATTTCTGTATCAGAGTCCATGAGCAATTTTTTATTTATATGCTGTATTTCTAATATGAAAAGTACATGTACCACTGACAAATCAGTTACAATACGTAGTCTGTAATAGTATAATTAAAGTGTTTCCTTATAGTGGGAATACACCCATTGATTATAACAGGCTGAAGAAGCTACTTGGGTAAGCAGAGAAATGTTCCTATCAAGAAGGAAGAAGTCCAGTTCACATGATTCAAACTTCCAGATACTGAGAGGTGAAGTGAGTAACATTGGTTATCTCATTACAACGCCACCTGGAAATGGGTGGGATATATTGGGCAGTAGGTGAACATTTTGTCCCTAAAGTTAATGTGTTGGAAGCAGAAAATCTGGGCAATCGTAAGGATTTCAGTGACTTTGACAAGCGCCAATTAGGGATGGCTACACGACTGAGTCAGAGCAACTCCAAAACTGCAGCTCTTGTGGGATGTTCTCACTCTGCAGTGGACAGGACCTACCAAAACTGGTCCAAGGAAGGAAAACCTGTGAACTGGTAAGAGGGTAATGGATGCTTAGGTCAAAAGGATCTGCTGGATGTCACTGTGACATGTACCAACTACCTATAAAATTGTTGCTGACCAAGTACACACTTCGACGGAAATGGTATTCCTTGATGGTAGTGGCCTCTTTCAGGAGAATAATGCATCCTGCCACACTGCAACAGTGGTTCGAGAATGGTTTGAAGAACACAACAAAACAAGTTCAAGGTGTTGATTGGCCTCAAAATTCTTCAGATCTTGAGCATCCATGTGATGTCCTGGAAAAACAAGTCCAATCCATACCTTGCAATTTACAGGATTTAAGAGATCTGCTACTGAGAGCTTGGTGGCAGATACCAAAGCTTACCTTCAGAGGTCTAGTGGAGTCCATGCCTCGAAGGGTCAGGATCTTTTTGGCAGCAAAATATGGGACTGAAACAATATTAGGTGGATGGTCATAATGTTGTGAGAAAACTGTGTTTGCAGTAAGATGAAAAGAACATATTCAGCATATAACACAGATTTTTCATAGTTGGAGAGACCTAGGCATGATTTAGCAATGAGAGGCTTCAGACCCAAATATGATAATAACAGAAAGACACTTTACTGAAAATAAGGACAAACAGGTAAACTATTGCCAAAGACAGTGGGGTCTCAGTAAGGTTGGTAATTCATTCAAATATCTCTGGCTTTATGACAAAATGACTTTATGACATCTGAAAAACCTATAGAAAAAAAATCAGTATTTGGGTGAGTACAGTATATTCAGTACTGTTATACTCTATATTTTTACGTGTTAAATTGTAGTAAGTGTTGAAACAAACGCTTCTAACTAATGCTAATTTACCAATAAATGAATTGTTACCGATATGCCATAAAATAATTAACACCACAGAAAACCGGTTTATAATGCATATCTCTAACTGGATATACTGGCAAGTGTGTTGTGACCGATGCCAAGTAAATGAAGAGCAACTGATGGATAACTCTGGGAGGTTTTTAATACAGATGAACATTTAACATGGCAACAGTCAAAAATATATAACTGTATCAGATTAGCCGTTAGTTACTCCTCCTAGTGTCTTGGCTGCTAAGTAACAAATTGGACACAACAAAGTGCCTTTTAAAATCTTTTTCAGTAGAAAAAGCTTGGAAATGTGTGAGAAACGCCAGAGTAACAATGCGACAATGACGCGGGCTGGTTGAATGGCGGCCAGGTTATGACATTTGTTCAACTTTATAACGCCTGCAATTTCTTCAGAAAAATGTGATGTTTTTACATTTCAACGTTGTTCAGGCCCGACTTTATCGTGACCCCCAACATATAAACATCCCAAAAATGTATCAAAACACCATGAGGGGAAAAACCTGAGTATTCAAAAGTCAAAAATCCTGAAATGTTAAAAACAAATAAAAAACTCAGTGAAAACAAACCCAGAGAGTTTATGGAATAGCATCTCTAACACTGAGAATAATCTTTAACTAAAAGCTGATTATGATTAAGCACCATTACTAGGAGCTGTGGTGTTTTAGTAAAACAGTGTGAACAAGTATCTGGTAGAAATCAGTGTGTGTCAGTCATCTGAGGAAGCTCCGCCCCCTAATGTTGGTTCTTGAAAGGAGGGTTTGAGGCTACTCTTGTTGGAGGAATGAGAGCCATCATGCTGCAGCAGATCCACATTAAAAGAGATGGGACCACTGAAGAAATCTAGAGCCCATCTTACATTTTAACATAGTGAGTGAGTTAGAGAACAAAATCTGACATGGTCCTGTGCTGTTGTTTCATTAGACAAGCTGCACATCACTTTGAATAACACTGTCAAAACAACTAAATGTAAACGGACACAACAGAATCCTCTCTGCTTTTGAGTCCTGACCTGTAAATCAAGAGATGACAGAGCAAAATTGTGCAACAAACACTTCACCAGCCATCGTTTTTCCCGACAAAATAGCAACGAACTCAGATGTCTGAGGTCTGTAATTCATGTATTTACGTGAAAACTGAATTTCTTAATACTGTGATTACCAAAATAAACATGATTACCGTGGGCTTTCATAACTTGTTTGTGTCACACTGATCCATTGAAGTTGGAAGTGGGGATGTAATTTTGAGCTTTGAAGTGGAATAGAGCATTCAGCCACAACTCAGAATGTCTACTGAATCTCTCGCTACTGTTATATTTCTGTCATATGTAGCCTTATAGGTCATGGGTGGCCTGGAGCCTATCCCAGGCAGCCTAGGGTACAAGGGAGGGGACACCCTGGACAGGGGATCAACCCATCGCAGGACACAAACACATGCACACAAACGTGCACAAGTACACATGCACACACAAACAAACACACACATGCAAACAAACACACCCACACACACACTCAAACACATGTTCCACCACCTCATGTATAAATAAGGAATTAAAGCTAATATTGGTATAAAAATAACAGATTTAAATGCACTACATATTGTAAAGGAGTATATTTTATTTTTTATAAGTGCACTACAATTAATTTTTAATTTCAGCATCGCAAATATCACAAATCAACTTCAAAGCTGTAACAGGCTATAATTCTGCTCTACATGCAAACTGCCCACAAATCCCTTGTGTTCTTACAGATTCACAAACGGTTCAATAATAGATCATTGTTATTGTCACTTTTTTGTGTGTTTTAAGGGTATCATATATGGCATCTCTGTATAAACCTGAATGTTTGGCAACTTCTGATTTCTAGAATATTTTCATAGGACATCCAAAGCTATACAGCATAGCTAGTTTCTGTTTGACTTTTATGTACTTTTCCCTGCCTGGTTAGGGCCAGGATGGGAGACCACCTAGGGAAACAGTGGATGAGAGACCAGCAGGAGGCGTCCCCCTCGTGGTATGTGTTGGCCCTACTGCCCCAGTATAGTGATGGGGACACTGTACTGTAAGACTGGCACTGTCCTTTAGATGACATGTAAAATGGAGATCATGACACTTCAAGGCCTTTAAAGATCCCTGGCTGCTCTTCATAAAGAATAGGAGTGCTCCCTGGTGTCCTGGCTGGATTTCCCAATGGGCTTTATCAGTCATAGCTTTCTAATACAGGTAGTCCCCAACTTACGATGGAGATGTGATCCGATGACCCCATTGTATCTTGAAAATATCCCAAGTCGAGACATGGCCTAGCCTACCCAGGAGTCTTAAGAACGGTGGTCAGTATGGGGTTGTAATCGTAACTTGTTAATAATTAGCATCAGCGTACATCCCGGCTTTGTCCCAGCGTATCATACCACATACCCTGCTACGTTGGCCTGCCGCGCGAAACTTAAAATATTTTCACAATTTCATCATATCACTATCGTCATTGTAAGATCAAAAAATCGTAAGTCTAACCATCGTAACTCAGGGACCATCTGTAACCATATTCATTGTAAAGCATTTTGGGTGTCTTGAAATATAAAATTACTTCAATGTACATAGTACTGTAGTACAATGAAAATAGTGAATAAAAAATATTTTAAAATAAAACATTTTCTAAATGTTATACTTCAAAAAAAAATTTGTAGAAATCATTCTAAACTACTCTTGACAAAATTATATTGTCCATCCATCGATCAAACTGGGTAGCCTGTTTGGCATTGTGGGTGGCCTGGAGCCTATCCCAGGCAGCCTAGGGGCAAGGCAGGGGCACAAACCCGTTGCAGGGTACACATTCATGCACACTCAAACACACACACACACACACACACACACACACACACACACAGAGGACAATTGTAATAAGGGTGTCTTTTGGGCTTGAAATTAACATGCAGTAGCAAGACGTAAATGCTCAGTAATTTCAGGCATTAATGTATCAGTCGTGTCATGGCAATGGTCTTACTGTCATTGGTTCCCCATATTTTCTGCTTTCTGCATCAGAACAAACTCCATTTCAAGTTTGATGAAGTTGTCAGGTGAGGAGTCTCTTAAGCTATATGATTCCTGTGCAGACACATTGATTTTATTTTTTCCAGTGTAGCGATGACTCAGGCCCCTCTGGAAGTGACCCTGAAGAGGCAGGAGTTGTGCTTTATAGTCTGCAGAGTGGAAAAAGAAGTTTCAGGTCTGCTGACCTAGAAAAAGCCAGGGGATATTTTGAAAATCATTTGCAACTAGGACAATGGCGCTGACAATACGATTACTTTCTGGACAGATGAATCGTATTTTTCCCCGTTTTTAGTCCATATGTGCAATGTTCTTATATAAAGAACATGGATTGTTTTGAACCTTGTGAATTTTCTCATGTTTCTTCAATATGGTACTGCCTTTGCCTGGAGCAGTTAACTGCAGCGCTTTGTATAAAGTCCACATCTCGAAGCTGCAGATATTTTCGAGCTTGCCTTGTGCAGTGTGTTTAAGTCTGTTTTAACCTTCCACCCTTGACATCTACTGAATTAAACAGCTTCTGCGGTAACCATGGCAATACATCCTCTTTGTCTCTGAGTGATCTGTGTTTCCTGGAAGGTATGCCAGACTCCTCTGGATTCATTACTTTTCCCCATTTAGCACTGACTGAATATGCACAGTCAAGACTCAAAGGATTCTTAGTCTCAACTTGAATTTTGGCCAGAAATGAAGATATGTGGCTATAGGATAACACATTACTGGCATCCAAAACAAACGACTATATGATTTTAAGCTAACAAGATCAGGAAAGCTACTCATGCAGTCTGCGTCACCCAAAAGAAAAAGGTGTCATGTGAGGTTTAAAATGCTGGGGGTTACTGTGACCTCGGTGTCCCTGTTCAGTAGAGACACACACACGCGTCTGCACCCATTCGCCTCGCTCTCTCTCCCTCCTGCCTATTCCCTTCATTTGTCACAAAAAAAAAATAAATAAATAAACAGGCAGCGCGACGGTCGCCTGTTGTTTTCATGATTAAGATAATTGGAGACGGATGTGTACTGTGTGCCAAGGACACAGCAGCTACCCTCACGTGTCCCTGGGCTGCAGTGTGCGCTGTGTTAATCTAATGAGTATCTCAAGCCACATTCATGCAAAGCTTTTCATCTGGCTGTATGGAAGACTGGGAGTTAGCAGGGGTATTATTGGGCCGCTAAAGCTATTGTAATAAGTGTTGCACTGTGTATTCAAGGCGCATACTAGTAGGTCTGTGTATCTGTTTGCGAGGCGACCGAAGGGGTGCGTTGTGCTGTTTGAAAGCGTGAATGTTGCGAACACAGCTGGCAAAGAGTGGCACGTTTACAGCTGTGACGTACAAGGCGGCATCCGCTCTCCTCCCCGGGGGCATGTCGGAGCCAATCGAGTGGAAATGAGCTTCTTTCATCAAATGATTTACTGGTTTAGCCCTAACCGGGTGCCGTGCCGACTCTCCCCGCACTCTGTTTGGATGAAAAACATATACGATAATGCAATTTATTCGCAGTGTGTGTTGTGCTGCTTTCGCTTTCACTCACATTCACAGGGTAGGTCAGCTGCATCGTAACTTGTATAACGTACTTAAGAAATTGCAATTTAAAGGGTGTGTCTTTTATATCAGCATTAACACAGCTGGTCCCTGGAATGTCATGCTCATGTACAACTTAGCTGCATGTTATTAACAACGTGTTTGTTTTATACTGTTACGTTAGGTTTTGCTGGCTGCACTGTTGATGCATTATAAACAATTTAGGCAGTTGCTGTCACTTTTAATAGCAAAATGCATAATCTTTATGAAGTTCATCTCACAGAGGACAATATTAATAGCGTGCGTATATGAAGATACCTTAGGAGAGCAAGGGGCTAAAAGTGTGCTATTTTAACAGTTAACAGGGTCTGAGTCTGAGTGAGTGTACAGCTTCGAACACATGAATCGAATGGCATGCTGACAGCGTTTGGGATCGGAACCAGGAGTGTGGCACCTTTCTGGCCAATCCAAAGCCCCATATCTCTCCCCAGTGGCGCCCCCTCCCACAGTGAAACCCATCAACGTCCGCACCCAAGGAGTGAATAATGTTTATGGTCCTGGAGGACATCATCACTTCTGTGCGCAAGACTCACAGTCACATTCAGGACAAGGGGAAAGCAGCTTCCCTTCGTGTGCTAAATTTTGCTCTTTTCCGCTGAGGCATTCCGGTACTTTAGCTGACCTGCGTCCACCTGGGCCGACCTGTAACACGGTACCTTGTCTTTGGGCCACTTAGGGTGAGGTCCTGAGTCCACAGGGAGTCCCACAGCGGCGCTCGCAGATGAGTCTGACAGCAGGCTTTTAGGGGGTGTTCTCTGGAGAAATCTAATGGACTGAGCTCAAGTTCAGCAGTCGCAGCCAGTGAGTGCAGGTGAGATCTCAGTGTCCATCACCATGGTACTGACCCAATTGTGACAGCATTCTGGGTCCGAGAATAGGCTGTAGTGCTCCACTGGGGTCTTACGGATTTAATGCAAGCCTGGTTGTTTTCAGACTACTGTTGTGATAGAAAATGACTAATAATCTTTTTTTAACAAATGAATACTGATGTGTACAAGACTCTTCACTTTGAAAAACAGGCTTAGCTGTAAAGAAAGATAAAATATAACTAGTTAAAAACAGAAATATTTGGGTGCAATGTTTATTAATAATCATTTTCATCATCATCTAGGGAGCTTTATTTATTTGTTAGAATTTTTATAACCTGTAAAATAAAAGAAAATCGTGTGATATTATGTTTAAAATAACAATTGCAATGGGACAAAGTTGTTAAAGGTAGCTTATTGGTTTGGTAAAGAGCATTTGTGAGATAAATTCAGTTTTAGGTATTACGTGAAATTTACTACATTGGAGAAATTATCACAGATGAAGTGGACTGCTGTGATGCAACATACAGCTGCCTGCTACTAGTGTCATATACAATACTGTCTAACTTGTTTTAAAACAGGAAAGTTTTAAGTGAATTTATTTTTTATGAAAACTCTTAAATAGTGACTTGGTGACTTGATGGGTAGAACATCAGGCTGGGACGTGGAAGGCTTGTGGTTCAAATCTCAGCCCATCCTCCAGGTGCATCATTCAGCAAGATGCTCAAACGCTAGCTCCCCAGGTGCTGCTTGTGGCTGCCCACTGCTCCCCCCAGGGAGATAAATGCAGAGAACCAGTATTGCAGTAACATGTATATGTAGGCAAGGACAATAAAGCTGCTGCTTCTACTTAACATTAAAACTTTTAATTGAGATTATAACATTTTGCAAAATACAGAACGAGTCTGGATCACAATTTGCAGTGATAGGGTCTTTATTGGTGTAGGTACACCAGCCAGCAGACACAAAGCAAAACCGTAGGTTGTATGGACTGGCGAGAGGTCGAAAATCCGAGGGGTCAGTCCAAGATGAAGACAGGGATGGCGAGGACAGTGGGACGAGGTAGGGTTCAGGGTTGGGGTTCGAGAGCCAAAAAGGAGAGAAGACACAAGAGACAAGTGGGGAAAACAATGCTCAGTAAAGCTCATAACCACACAATACTTTGCCACTCTAGGAGGGGAGAAGAGAGTTTAAAACATGTTAGGCAAAATAAGGAAGGGCTGGCAGGTAATAATGATGGGGCATGACAGAGATCAGTGTTTCGTATGGACATGACAATGAATAGATAAAGGCATACAGTTTAAAAATGTTTGCAAGGGCCATTTATGTCATTTAGCCAGTAATATTCAATTCAATTCAATTTATTTTTATATAGCGCCTTTCGCAACAGCGTGCTTCAAAGCGCTTTACACAGAAAATTGAAGAAATCAATACAAATGAATGAAGCCAGACAACAATGGAGGAGAGGAACCAAAAACTCCGCAGTGTGGAGAAAAAAACGTCTGGGGGCCCAAGGTTGACTGGCTGCCCAGCCCCTCCTGGGCATCCTAACATTACAGAGAGTAGTGATACTTATAGAGAGTTGGATTGTTATTATTAGAATATTGATAATATTCTGTCTCACTCCACAATTCGTGCTGTGGTCTCACTTTCTAGTGTCTGAGAGGTTGAGTTTTACTCATTATTAGCCTGGCTGGGATCCCCCACCCCTCACAAATCAATATTAAGTTTGATGTGATTTTTATTTTTTACCTCAGCTTCCTTTTTAATCATAATTACTTTGCAAAAACAGTATTTAAAAAGTTCCCAAAAGTTTCAGTATATTGGTATATTTGCCCCAATATTCACACTTTAAAATAAATACAGGTTTTAACTCTAGCTGAAAAAGGATCTTTCCCTCAAAAAACTCATCAGAAAAATGTCCCTTTTGGCTTTTCCAATGTATGAGTTTTTCAGCATCTTCAAAAACCCAAAGAAGACATTTTGCTGCTAAGGCGCTTGTCTGCTTGGTATGAATTGTGGTGCTTAGCTTCCTAGGATGAAATTCTAACAGTTGTGTAAATAGTAAGTTTATCACACTGTACAGCTAAAAGACGCCAATCAATCAGTACTTCCAACAGAAACCATTCTGAGCATAGCACATCTTCAGAAGCACTTGATCTAACTGCACAGATGTAGCAGACTTTGCCCAGTGGTGGAGTTACGATGTTACTTTACTTAACCCTGTGACAAGCTGTGAATATAAATGAGTCTGCAGATTTCCCTGCCACTCAGCCAAAGCAAGTCAGCCTTCACTGCACGCTGTCTGGACCCCATAATCACTGCTGAAAATACCATTACTGATATTAGCATAACCAGGAACAGAATAAGTAGATTTAATATTTATTTACATTATTACTTCTAGAAATGGTCAAACTGACATTTTATATAGTCTGGTGTGTGCGTGCGCACGAATGTGTGCCCCGCAAAGGGTTCGTGCCCCTGCTGCCTGGGATAGGTTACAGCCCACCCACAACCTCAGACAGCTAACCGCTTTGGTAATGGGTGGATGGATAATATTATGCAGTTGTCAAGAATGTTTAAGAATGATTTCTGTTTTTTATAGTATTGTATAGCCTAACAGCCAAATATGTTCCGTTTAATTTTATAAACAATGAAAAATAAATGTTGGAAATCGAATGGAATTCCTTAGAAGCATATGTGTACTATTCTGGTTTTTACCAACTGTCTTGTGTTTGAGTTCTGACTCACTGGAATGACCACAGAAATACCACTGCTCACTAAAAACCATGTGAATTAGGAGCACTCAATCCATCTCTGTGATGACTGGAGCCTAAATGAGGGAGTTCCGTTGACTCTGTACGGGTTACAAAGGAAGGGCTGGTCTGGATGCTCATAAATCACAAAATAATTGTGCCCATAAACATTCTACCATGGACTGGACATTGGTATAAGAATGTGTGGGAAGCTGTACCCATAAATCACCTGAAAATCTTCATGCAAGGTGATGTGACAAGATCACCAATGTTAGAGGTAGACCTACGAAACACCAATAAAGCATGGTAATTGTGTATGTCCCAGTTTTACTTTCATTCTTGCCATGTACAGTATGTGAGTATCATAAAAAAAAAACCCTTTAAGAAATGCTTTTGACTGTCGCATGTAGCATGGATGCAGTATGATGTTGGTGTTGCAGTGTAAATGTTCACCAAAGAAAGCCTTTTGCATACCTTTCTCCGTTTTGATGAGAGTAGAGAACACAAGTAATTTTTGGTGATAAAATGCATCTACATACACCATCCGTGTTACCGCTGCTGTTTATTTTGACGTGTAGGAGGGTGGTGCTGTTACTGAAAGCCTCGCCTGGGTGTCAGACGAACGCTAGGCTCTCTCGCCGTGATCATGCTG
The DNA here is from genome assembly GCA_025773905.1 of Chitala chitala. Taxonomy (NCBI): domain Eukaryota; kingdom Metazoa; phylum Chordata; class Actinopteri; order Osteoglossiformes; family Notopteridae; genus Chitala; species Chitala chitala. The sequence continues at coordinate 5,285,818 of JABJVR010000031.1, forward strand.
ACGTTGGCATTCCTACGTCTCTTCCCAAGATGCATGTCCACCCCTCGCAAGGTTGTCATTGGCTAGACCTGTTGAAAAATGACTGTTTCAATGTTGATATGGTTATTTGGGTCCCTACACTCACTCACGAGGTCTGCTTATGTGTTCTGAGTATCATGTGCTGGGTCTGTGGACATTCCTGCATGGCTGCATGTTTGGTTGTGAATTCTTCAGAATAGACCCCCCCCCCACCACCACCAGGCCCTCCCCACTGGAAGAGGATGGAAACCATTTGTCACTATCTTCTCTCTGTACTGTTCATACGACAGTTGTGTGGTAAAACATGACCCCCCCCCCCCCAAAAAAAAAAAAACATTGGTAATTTTTTGTTTCAGCAAAATCTCGAAGAATGCCTCACTGTATGGTGTGGTTTTCTATTCGTATTTTAAGGTTTCTGTACAGGAGCTAAGCTTTGGGTACTGGTGATAGTTGTGCATCTTAAAATTTTTTTTACCCTTTTATGTTTGTCTAGTTCCTTCTTTGCTGCTTATCAGCACATTAACATATTTGAGCTGATTAATCTGCGTTAACCTTTGTATCAAATATTTATTACCTTGTTCTTCAGATTAGAAATTCATGTTTTATATTTTATTTACTACCGTCAGTAGACATTTTGCAAAAAAAGTAGGATTGTCTTTGTCTGAAAGCTTCCTTCCGGATCTCACAACCTCTGTAATTGCATAATGACAAATATTTGCATGTTAAGTAGCAGGGAGAATGTGGTGTGAGAGAACACAGACCATCTGTCTCGTTATAATAAAACAATTAAAGCCTTTTGAGCAGGATAAAGGTTAGAAACATGAGTGGATCTTGTCACTTCCAGAGAAGATTTGGAATATATTGAATAACTAAGTTAAATAAGTGTGTTTTTGTCAGAAGCCTGACAAAGACTTTTGTATTAGCAATTGTAAGGTTTTTTTTCTGTAAGTGTGACAAGTGAAATGAATAATAAAACAATTCATTGCTGGCCTTATGTTACCTAACAAAATGTCATGAATCACCTGGGCTTCACCTTTAGCTGAATACAGCGATCATTAATTGCTCTGCAACACACGCTTTCGTGCACATGTGGCAATTGTTGTGTCAGACTGTTTCACAGCTCATGTAAAGAGCCCATTGTCACTTAAACATAGGCTTCAAAGGCACATCCTTCTGCCCTCATTACCACGTGATGAATTGTGAGCTTCTACATCCACGTACTGTTTCCGGACCTCCAAGGCCTTTTGGGGTTACAGAATGATGACTATTCAAAGCATTTTGCTTTGTGTGGTTTTAAAAGACAATGCAGTTGTATGAAGCGCCAGCCTGGACCAGCACCGTTTTTGTCAAGATTAATGTGCATGTGATTAAACACTGTATTCAAACGCATATTAATAGCCATGCTTTAGAGGTCCTGTGGATATTTGCTTTAAAACTTTCATAATAATATTAGGCTAATTAATACATTAGGCTAAAGGAGCGAAACATGCTGTGAAATATTGTGTGAATCTGTAAGTTTAGTTCAAGTAATCAACATGCCTGGAAGGGAGTATGTGGTCAGTCCTAAACTATTTCATCAGGGCCCACCTTCATTTTTCCACACCCTTAACAGGGCAGTGTTTTTTCTGCACTCTATTGGGACGTGTGACAAACTTTACCTGGTCTGCTCTGCAATTCCCAGCAAAGCCTATCAGGCTGTGGGAGTCATTGCTCAATGACTGTGCTGTCGGCTAGCCTCTGCATTCTGTTAAATATCCACCACTGGTACTGCATTCTGTAAAATATCCACCATTGGCATTGCATTCTATACAGCATCCACCATATGTAATACAGTCTAAAATATTCATCAATGGTGCTGCACTTTGTAAAATATTCAGCAATGGTACTGCACTCTATAAAATAAATACTAATGGTAAGACACTCTTTAAAATATTCACTGATGGGGCAAAGGGACAATGAAACACATTTTTTTTTAAAGCTGACAATATGAAAAAAGAAATTCTGGAAACAGAAATAATATTTTATTGTAGAAGTCACCAATATAATAGATTCTGCTGATTACTTTGTGCTGTTCACTTTGAATGAATGAAGAAACAGCTTAATTATTTTGTGTTGTTCAGACATAATATCCAAAATTTATTTCTTTTGGATTTTTAGGAGCTATGGAGTTCCTCATGCCACAGTGTAAAGACTGGCCTTTCTCCTTACCTCCTGTCAGTCTCCTGCCTTTATATCTTATTATATAGTGGTGTTCGCACTCCAGCTTGCCTGAGTCGGCCAGTTTGACGGAGCATCAAACACATGAGGAGACTGTGAATAATGTTTGTGGGAATTATAATTAGACGTGCTGTGTACAGCTCTGTGCTCAGCCCTCACTGAGGTCTAACTCAATAATTAGAATTGGAAAATGTAAGGTTATCAAAGGTTTGATTGTACATGCGGCAAACAGTCATAGTGCATAATTATGTCAGTTTGGCTTCTGATTTTAAATATTCATAAGATGAATGTGTTTTACATGCTGTTTTAGCCATGAAACGTTCTGCAGGGTAACATGACTGGAGTCTGTTCACTGGACTGAACTATATGTGGATTAAAGCATTGGAAAACTGATTCCATGAGACTCACCAATGAGGCCGTGTCACTCTCATAAAGTCTGCTTTTTTAGCGGTCCCAAGTTTTTGGAGATGTGTAAGCGAACATGAAATACGTGGGGAATAAATACGTCATAAAGATTTTCTGAAGCATGTCATAATCAGATATCATTAAATGAAAATTGTCCTGTTCATGGTGTCGAAATCTCTGGTTTATTGTGTAACCGCATGGTTAATATTATGAGTGTTCTTCAGATGCTGGTATTATCAGCTGCATACAGTCTAGTATTTTATACTTTGATATGTAAAAACTGCAGTGGCTTCTCGCAAATCCTTGTTGCTATGAAAGTGTTAACAATATAAAATTTAGAATAATTCTAGCCGTTAGAAGTTACAACTAGATCTTTTACAAGATTTTATATGTTGCAAGATAAATATAACAAAGGAATTCTTGGTTGTTCAGTTGTAATGAAACTGCATAATTTACATGACAATTTAACTGGAACCTTGTCGCAGTGATATTATGCTCTGTTTCATGATGGGTGAGTTAATATGGCACCGGCCGTATTGAAGTCTGAAGATAAGCGTCTGGGCTAACAACTACTGTGTCCATAGAAAAGACACATGGTAAATTGTGATCTGGGGGCTTGTGTATGCTGCATGTTTGAGTAAGGTAATATGATCGTCATTTGAAATAGCACATGCAAATCAGCCTGAACAGGTGTACCTGCGTCACAGTTCTATGGCATGGTAGATGCTGACCTGCAGATATAAGGCTAGATTTTATAACATATGGGAAAAAAAAAATTGAGTCTGCAACAGCACAGAATACCTGCATATGCTAAGGAAGAAAATGCAACAGTAAGCTCAGAACAGAGGATTTACATAATAAAGTGAATACGACTTAGGAGAGTCATCAGTCATGATGTGGCCTAGCTCTAGAAGCCATACCACAATACTGGTAACTACAGGGTTCTTACACAGTTCGCTTTTCTGTAGTGCCTTTCACAACAACACAGCTCCAAGAGTGGTTCAGTACAAAAAAAAGAAAAAAACAACGTTAATGTCAGATAGCAGTGAAAGAACGATCCAGCAACTCCACAGTGTGGAGAAAGAGAACATTTGGGGGTTCGGTGTAGACTGGGTACCAAACCTCCCTGGGTGCTTAGCAACTTTATTCGTTATCAAAACTATTTGACAAAATGTAAGATCTGAGTGAACTGCATAGGTCAAAAGTCTGGATTTTAACAATTATAGATAGGTATTCATACATATGTAATAGGTCTCAGAGTGTGAAATAGGCTTTAAATAAATGACCATTAAATCTAGATTATAATGAAAAGTTTTAACCCAAGTAATTTTTTTTCAAATCCTAGATGTACAATACTCATGCGTAAATATTTCCGTTGTTTTCAGACTGTTTGGTGGGAGGACACAGTGTAAATATCACAATGCCATAACGTATCAGCAAGGAATAAACTTTTACAGCTATATTTATAATCATATTAGTTTTAAAATTTAAAAAAATATATAATCATTTCAGCACAATTTTATACCTGTTTTATTAGTGGATGCTTGATTTAGTGATTTTGCACAAGCTACTAATTAAGTATTACCACTTGATGTCTGTGCTACCTTACAATCTACTATATTTCCTTTATATATATAATTTACTTAACACCTTTAAAATGTTTGTTATAGTGTAGCTAAGTTGAGGTAGCACTGCATGCAAAATAAAATTGAAATTTATAAGCAGGAATCATGGTGTGAATTCACAAAAGTCATTGTGTTGCTGACCTAAACACAGCTTAGCTTTCATAAGTAAATTTTAAATACACTTGAAACACCCTGGTAACATGAGACTTGCAAGGGACAGTTACACTGATGTTGGTCAGACAGGCTTTTCAGTCACAGATAACAACATGTAAGGGGAGGAGTGGTCCCAGGCATGCTCTTTTCTCTTAAAGGTTTCAGAAAGTGCGATAATTTAAATAACCAAGTATTACATAAGCCTGCACCATGGTGTTTCCATTTTTTTTATTATATCAAACCCAAGACTGAGTATGATTGCAAGATTTTATTGTAATTAAATCCTTAATCAAAATTCAGTGGTGAGTTTGAGGCATTTGCTAAAGAAAAACAATGTTACATCTTACATCAACAAATGCCTTCTCTTCCTTAAAGGAACATAGTGATTCCTGCTTTACTAATTCACCTTGGCGGGAAAAGAAGTTATTTTCAATAATGCACTGACGTAGTCTGACCTGAATTGTCTAGAAAGGTCAGTGATCTCAAAGGTGAAAGATCTTCCTGGAAAAACTGGGGTGTGGGGAGGGGAAACAAACCACTGGCTAACACACAACAATGTGGACAAGCCACTGGCTACGACACAACAATAAGGACAAACCACTGGCTAACACACAACAATGTGGACAAACCACTGGCTAACACACAACAATGTGGACAAGCCACTGGCTATGACACAACAATAAGGACAAACCATTGGCTAACACACAACAATGAGGACAAACCACTGGCTAACACACAACAATGTGGACAAACCACTGGCTAACACACAACAATGTGGACAAACCACTGGCTAACACACACCAATGTGGACAAACCGGTGGCTAACACACACCAATGTGGACAAACCGGTGGCTAACACATACCAATGTGGACAAACCACTGGCTAACACAACAATGTGGATAACGCCATAAAACATAACATTGTGTGCCCGTCATGAATAACAGAGGAATGATTTTAAAACCATACTGTAATGGCACAATCAAAATAACGAAAAGCTTTGCTTAACATTTAATTCTCCCAGTGGAGCCAATTCACTGTGCACTGTTGCTCCATGGTTGCCCTAATAGGCTTATACTAATTATTATTAAATGTAATAATATACTGTCTGACTTGTAAGGATGGTATTTTGGGCGGGACTGTTAAATGGGTTTTTTCTGTTCCCAATTCCATTATCAGTGTTCAGTACACACAGTAATGCAAGGAAGAGTTATAGCCAGGTTGTGTATTACCATTGGGCAGCGTGTAAGGAGATCCTTCAGACATGTGCAGTAAACCTCAGGCACAAAACTTAAGCCTTAAATAGTGACTGACGCAGAACCTAGAAGAAGTCTCATGAATTGTCTTATTTCACTTTCCAGCCACTTGTCATTTTGTAATCTATAGGCTGCATTTTGAGGGTTTACTTTGTAGTTAAAGTTCCCTTCTTCTCTGTGTCTACTGCATGGACCAGGAGACAAATAAACTTACACAATGAAGCGTAAATGGAAGGAAGCTTGACAGTATTCCGTTTCATGCCATTTACTCAAATTTACCAATAACTAATTGGTTGGTGGGGAACTTTCTAAAACACAATGTGAAAAATATGATTTTATATACAGAACAACAACCAAGGAACAGGCAGATGTTACCCAAACTTTACTGGACATCAACACCGTCTGCTAAAATGATAAACCTGGCATATATGCATGAGGCAGTGAGCTTTATGTTCAGTTCTTTTCCTTTTTTTTAGAAAGTCATTACTTTTAAAAGTTGCCTAATTTGTCTTCATAGTACCAGAAACACAGGATTCAGGTTCAAATGCTTATGTAAAAGCCCTGTGCTGGAAAATAGCACCTTCCATTGTGACAGAAAGTGTACAAGAGACCTGTAAAGGAATGTCAAATATAGTCATTATTGTCTGTCAGGATCAGAGATATATGGGCCATTTTACAGACTGCAGGCTCTTGTTTAAAGGTTTGACCACTGAGATCACAGCTCCTGTGAAAATTACCAACGAGTCATTTTATAAATATTTTGTTCAATTTACTTCTGTAATTGCCCAGGCTGAATAATGAGGAACAGTGTATCACGTATACTATATATTATATTAATCTTAGCAAAAATTAAAAATAAAAATAAACATGCGGGCTTTTTTGTCTTTATCCTTTAAGAGGCTGTTTTGTAAAAATTTTGCGTGTTTTATTGCCAGCCTGTCTCTTCTCTTCTGCTTCCTCTTTCGGCTGCTCCCTCTAGGGGGCGCCACAGCCAATCATCCTTCTCCATGCCAACCTGTCCAGTGCAGCTTCCTCTGTTACCCCAACCTCTTTCATGTCCTCCCTCACTACGTCCATGAACCCCCTCTTTGGCCTTCCTCTTCTCCTCTGGTCTGGCAGCTCAGTCCTCAGCATTCTTTTCCCTATAGCCTCTGTCTCTTCTCAATCACTAATTATATATGACTCTGTCCAGCCATCAATTTTTGATACCAGGGTGCCAACCCAATGCAGGGCATAATTGCAGAATCACACACACACACACACACACACACACACACACACACACACACACACACAATGACAAACACCAAACTCCCAACCCTTCTACCCGCTGAGGCACCATCACTAAACAGCAGGGCAGAATTAACACATTTTTATGTCGTCAATGTTATTATTGTACCCGCGTCACCTACAGTCGGGTCCATAAGTATTTGCACAGTGAAACAATTTTTGTAATTTTGCCTCTGTTCACCACCACAATGGATTTGAAATGAAGCAGTCAAGACGTTGTTGAAGTGCAGAATTTCAGCTTTAATTCAAGGGGTTTTTACAAAAATATCACATTGATTGTGTAGCAATTACTGTCATTTTAATACAAAGTCCATCCATTTTCAAAGGCTCAAAAGTAATTGGACAAACAAACATAACATTTAAATAAAATAAAATAATAAAAGCAAGTAAATATTTCAGCCCTGAAAATCTGCAGAATAAGAGTAAGCCTATTGCATGGATATTATTAATATCTTGTAATTCAGTAGGAAAAACATTTGAAGACATGCCTGACCCTTTAGTGCTGCTAGCAGCAGTTACAGGAGCAAGATTTGGATAAGGTGACATATGATGTAAAAAATTTGATATTGAAAACTGTACACAGTTTTATTTTTTAGAAAAATAAAATTATAAAATTAAACAGATTTTCTCTGCAGAGTCCCACTTTTGGCTGTATGTTAAAGTGTGGTACTTGAGAGGTATAGGTCAGAAAAATAGAAAATACTCTGATGGACTTCACAGTAAGAAAGTAAAATAGCTGCTTATAAACAAATCCAGAGTTCAGAATAATGATTAGTAACTGAAACAAGACCCCCTTTCCAAGAAAAGGCTGAAAACTTCAGAGGCCCAGCAGAGAGGGGCTCAGGCCTCCAATTTGTTGACCCCTCCCGAAATAATGCCCCCGCCCCCAGCCTTATTATCCCATCCAGATACAGCTAATCATCTGGACCTGGGCCCCCCAGCACAAGGCCCTTTCACTATGAGACACATCATTAAATCCAGTTTAGACTGCTGCTTCTTAACCAGTTTATTCTCCCTGCCACACCATTAAAAACTGTCTTCAGCTGCATTTAGTTCAGTGATTTCTTTACAAAGCACACCATGAAATACTGGTTTTCATTAAAAACCAAGAGTAATTTCAACCACAATCTGTTAAACCATTTTTCAATATTTCAACAATACTTCTGTAGCAGTAAGTGGCCTTGAATTCATTGTGAATCCAAGACATCAATAAAATATTTCAGCATGGAATGTCCATGTTACAAATGCCTAATCAATATTTAAATTATATGTTACCATATCCAATTAAGATATTATTAGTATAATAATAATAATAATAATAATAATAATAATAAGTAGGTTATTACTTATCCAGAAAAGGGCATATTGCTTTGTGATGGTTGTACAAAATTTAAGTGTCTTATTGACTTTAGCTCACTGTTTTCTGCGGGTTCTACATAGTTCTAAGAGCAAAATAATTTAAACACAGCTTTTAAATATTTATATTTTTAATTTGCATGTGCACCTGTCTTTAATGAAATAATGACACGTTGTGCTTAATATCAGTAAAAACTGTTTCGGTTTGAGTTTGTAGAGTATATTGTAATATGTCTGCGATAGCATGTATGAGCCTGAGCCTTTGAAACTGCCAGCTCTGAACAGACAGAATAATCATGGCAGTTGAAGCAGGGTGACCCAGCAGGGCTTAGAGGTCTTTTGCAGTACATTTAAAACGTGTGGAGAACAACTTGTCCATTATTGCCATCTCATAGGTAAATGTCGGTCACCAGGGAGATGCCTGCAGTTCAAAAGTTGCTTGCTTTAGGACAAAACCAGGCCATTTTCTGTGCAAACAAAGGAACGTGTTTGCCTTTTTTCTGGTAATCCCTCAATGTTTACCAGCTGTTGTACTAAAAAAAAAAAACTAGAATAAGGACATCAGTCGCCTTTATTCTTAGGAAACATGTTTGGATGTGTTCAGCATTTTAGCCAGCCAAATGTTTTTTTTTTTTTTTTAGAAAATTAGCCGTTTCCTTAGTGAATACAACAGAAATTGAAACTACAGTACCATTTTGCAGATGTCATGGTGGTGCAACTATTGTCTTCTGGGGGGGGGGGGGGGCTCATTTATTAAAGAAACTCTGGAATAACAAGTGGTTACACCACAAAGTCGGAGATGAAAGGCA
>JABJVR010000031.1:5294954-5307357 GCA_025773905.1 Chitala chitala
CCCCCCCCCCCCCCCCCCCCCCCCGCCCCCCCCCCCCCCCCCCCCCCCCCCCCCCCCCCCCCCCCCCACCTTTCTTCATGAAACTCTGGACTCAACAGTGGATACTCCTCAAAGTCTGAGATGACAGGCTATTCCTTACATGTGTTCTACTGCTATTAGGAAAAGACTGTTCTTCGGTGTCCTCCGTCATTAGGTAACAGTCAAGGGATTTGTCCAGTCAAACTGCACACAGTCTTATGTAGCAAGTTATTATTATTTGATTTAAAAAATAAAAAATATGATGCTTTGCAGCTACCACTTGCACATGTGGTGGTGTGTGTACCGAATTGGTGCACAGGTTAACAAAGTACTCCTTCCAATAAAGCTAATTACAGCTCATCTAAATGCAGAGCTTAACACGACAGCACAGAGCCTAGGATGCATGCTAATGTGTCCATTAAGGTGTAAATGAGGACATTGTAAACTGCAGCCGGCTCTTGTGTCAGGCTGCGCCTTCAGCCAGCGCGCTGCACGCCCAGAGCTCTCGTGAGGGGCCGTTCCACACTCCCATCACCTTTTCATACTCTGTGCTTCAGAACACAATGTGATTCCAGACACACGTGGCTCTGGTGGCGCAAATCCGTAAAACCTGAAAGTCCTTGATGGGCTCATGTGCAAACAAGCTGATATTACGAGCTGCAACGTTGTGAAAATGGAAAACATGAGCGATTCTTACTTGGAGGGATGCAGCGGTCTGAGCCACGGGTTTCTTCTTAGTCTGCCCATCTGCAGTGACCTGGATACAGGCTGCACATCTGGATACAGGCTGCACATCTTCACATGATGGTAGCTTGCGATTCTTAGCTTGTCTCAAGATGAGGTCTAGACCAGCATGAAAGTGACATTCAGGTGTTTGAAATGAAACCATCTCAAAGTAAGCTGGGCTGTTGCCAATGTGTCTGAGAACCTGTGCAAGACCCTTTAGTGCTGTTAGCAGCACTCACCGGAGCAGCTGAGCTGAGCAAACTGAACACTGATGACGTATAAATTGGGACAGCGCCACAACGTGCTAATCAGCCATGCTGGGTACGGCTGGGAAGACAGACTGCTCTGCCTGTTGTGTGACTGCCATTTTTCCTCCTCTACCAAACTACTCTTTCCAGTTCTGATGTAGGGTTGTTCTCCTGGCCCCTTCCTATAGCTGTCCTATATCTCACAAAGTCCACAATTCAGATACATCACCCCAACCATGAACATCATTAGGAGGACATGGAAAATGTTGCGCAACAAAAAAGAAAGTAATTTTGCCATTGACATTTCTTTTAGCAATTTGAATGCTATCAAAGGTAAGCATATATTACAAAAACATTGGGGAGAGCCTGTTTATAATGGTGATAATTACCAATGTACTAATTTATTATGATTATAATTTTACTTACCTTATTCATTTTAAAAACTTTATTAGACCTCCCTTGTAAGTTTATATATCATGATATCTGGTGGATACGCTGCATAATACATATTGGTTTCTCTAAATGTCAGCAGGGGACACTAACATCAGTGAGAACTTAATGCAGTGAAGAATGAACGTGTTGCCACAGTAAGGAAGGGACCTTCAATAAGCTGTTAAATGGCTGCATTAGATAAAATAGGTGTAAATGGAGCTGGGCTTGATATTAGCTAAAGAATTGTAGTTACGGGGATTTCATTATTGATACTTTTATCTAATAAAGACTTATTCATCTGGTAATTAAACTGAAAGACCTATTGATTTTCTGCAACTCTAATGACTGTCTCACACAAAAATGGTTCTGTATGCTATATGCATTTTTTTACATAACATTTTAGCTTAACAAATGCAGCATCTCAGCTGCTGAGCTGTTTGACCAATCATGTCCTCTGGGTTATCTTGTTGGTTGATGTTACATTGTTCAAACAGCAGAAGACGCTGGCATTCCATATTGTTCACTTCCCAGGCTACAAATACAGGTTGATTTTGGGGGTCTGCAAAGAGAGGTGTGCTCTGCAGTTTTATGGAGTTTCCCTACAAAGCTTGAGATGGTCACAGAGTGCTGTTGTTACGTACACCAGTCGTCTGTCAGAAGTAGAACACTGAGTACGGCCAACATGCACAGTGATCTTGGGGTCATGCCACAAGTCACTGATTTGCAGCTGGAATTAACTTGCCAATCAGCCAAATATCCTTGCTCATATTTTAGAGGTTTCAAGGTATCTCATTGGTTTCGCACTCGGCGGCATAGAATAAACAGAACTTAACATACAGCTTCAGTCAGTGAATGTTACAAATAGATTAAAACTCAGCCAGCTTCAGTCAATGAATGTTACAAATAGAATAAAATTTAGCCAGCTTCAGTTAATGTATGTTACAAATAGAATAAAATTCAGCCAGCTTCAGTCAATGCATGTTACAAATAGATTAAAACTCAGGCATTGACTCTTTTGTGTAAACACAATTATAAATAAAAAATTATCCATTGAAATTGTTGTTACTATCCAATAATTTTGATAATTTCAAGGAAAAGAAAGAATAATAGGCTATTTTGACAAAAAAAAAATTAATTTCCCATGTGGAAACACTTGTAATGACATTTACGTGCCATCAAAGATTTTGATGCCAGAGGGCGTTGCAAAGCCCTTAATTTTAAAATTTGCATCATCTTACCATTCAGCTTTTGGTTTGTACAAAACCACATCCATATAATCTATCTGTGGACCCTATATGATTTTCTTCTTTATCGTGATCTGTAAATTAAATATTGACTGTGGTTATGATTTCATTTACATATTAAATATACATGAGTGTTTTCATAATACATTTAATGTGATTTTTAAATATTTGATTTTTAATGAATTCATTAATGTGTGATTCCAGAATATTTATCAAGGCTTGTGACAGTTTTTTCTGTAATATAGGAGCTACACAGGACATGCCTTATTTTCATTGGTATCTTTGTCCATACATAATGTTTCAGACACACTTTGATGGCTCAATGATTTCTGGACCAAGGTTTAACAACAGCACGGAAAAAAAAGATGTCAAAGTGAAAAATCGCAAATGCATATAATGGTCGACATTTGAAAATGCACAAAAAACTAAGTAAAATAACTTCAAAATGGTAATCACTTTTTTCTTGTTTTGTTTGTCACCTTTTAATCAATCAAGAACTTTTATTACAGAAGCTGATGAAGCCAGATGTTCTAGAATATTTAAAAACAATGCAGTCTTCTAATTTATCATACACCTGAACAGAGCTAATTCAGAGAGCCTCGATGTAATGCTGTCTAATATGTTTGTTACATAATCACTATGATGAGATGCTAATCTTCAGTTTATTACTACTGCAGTCATGAAAAAAAAGAGATTTATGCACACTGGTTCACATGATTCATAAAGATGAACAATGCAGACATGAAACATAGCCTGGAGTATTCATGCTCTCAGTGCACAATGCTGGGTAATTTATCTGAAGCAATATGGGTAAGGTTCACATTCTTGCTCCTGTTATTGAGGCTGACAAAAAGATAAATGGCTTAGGTTCCATTTCAGCAGGTCCAATTCCTTAAGTGTCAGGATATGAAAATGCAGTGAGACTGGAAGCGGTCGCTGGACCCTAGAATCTGCTGCAACTGTCTGAAACAGTTAGGTTGAGTAGTAGCTAAGACCCTGGGTTAAGATCTGAAACTGGACAAAGTGCGAAGCTCGTTGTATCGTGCATATAAGTCTTTTTAAAGTCCCCTAGAGCAAAGAATTCCCCATAGCATTTCATTAAAGTAACATCCCTATGCAGACCTTGTTGTTGCTTAAAAAAAGATTTTTCCAAGGTTGTATAACCTTTGCTTCTGTGTTACTGCCAGCCATAATATTTTACTGCCTAATTTCACCAAACTCGATGCTATTAATGGAGTCCCCTCTTAGCATTAACAGAGCCGTGCTGATGTAGGCGGCTCGTTAGTTAAAGTCAGGTGCGGTTTTCCAGAAGACAAATTTAATTATAAATATTAATTTCTTCCTTGTCTTTTCCGGGGTGCTTGTAGACTGCAGCTGGGAGGAACTTACATCATTCCAATAGCAGACAACCTCTGAATGAAAAACTTTTCATCTCATTTCAAATCTCACAGAAGTGAGCTGGGTTTTAATAACACAATCAGGTTTCACAGTAAGGCTGAACTAGGAGTTCTTAATGCACTGTAAACTTACCAAGCATGTTTTCAGCCATTTATTTACAGTAGTTTAACAAAAATGTAAAATTTTTATATGCATTGATATACAGTATCTGTAAACTGATATAAACTATCAAAAAAAAAGAAAAAGGAAATTTCTGAAAAAGAAAATAAATATAAATATTTTATGTAGCATTCAACCTGACGAAAAAAACCACTTTATAAATTCATAAATTAATAAATGCATTTTTTAAGCCCATGTGAACATTTTTGTAAGATTATTTTATTACTTTAAGGGGAAAACAATTTTTTCATAACTGGACTAAGAAGATCAGCTTTCTTTTTATTATTGAAATAGAAATCACTGTTGGAGAAATTCACAATGATATTTCACCATGGCGCTGTCATAGTAGCTCATTTATATACACGTTCCTTTGACATCTCCTGGCTCACGCTTAGGGTTTTGCCCTTGGCACTGCAAATGTGCATTTCTAAGTCTCCCAGCGCACACCATGTTATGGGTCTGACATCCAGAATTCACACAGTCACATCCTTAGTCCTGATATTACCACCAACACTGTTTATCAGTTCATAATACATACATAATTCATGCATAAATAGTCCAGTGTGATGGTGTTAATTAGAAAAATGGCAGTATGGAGTTGACCACTGCATGACTAGAGATGAACACCCACCTGCAGTATAACTACATAAATTCCTATATGCAAGATAAGAAAGATCCACTTCAGAAAGCTACATATGTGAGAATGTCTCATTGAGATATAGGAAGGGAGGGAGCACTGAAAAAAATATTCTTTTGGTTTAAAATAAATAAAAATTTAAATATAATTATGTGGAACCAATGTACTATTTTCTGTTGTCTAACAGGCTTTTTTTCTGTGAGTTTTCACCGCTTCAGGAATCCATTATTTCCAACATTCTGTGTTTTTGCATACTATACGTACCCTATATATGTACAGCAGACTCTGGGGTTAGATTATGGACCAGTACACTGATGAATGGCAAAAAAGGGGCGAATAGTTTTGGCCACCAAGCAACATAAACAATGCACTACACTTCAATTGCAAGTGCATATGAAAACTAAATTAGAAATAAGCTTACGTTTAAATATACAAATGTATACTACTGTACAGACAATAAAACATGGTGGAACAGTGAAGCATGTGGAGACTGAATGGGGAATGGATGTATCTGATAAGCGGCAAAAGAGTGAAGTGAGGAAACAACAGGGGTCTGCTGTATAGATGCCCCTTCAGCATACATGGAGATGGACCATTGCTATAGTGCATCTTCAGCTTTTCTGTCATAAGAATACCTCATATTTTACAACAGCCTCGTGTTTTAGCTCTGGTGGTACTTTCTGCTGTGAGATACTGGTCAGTTTAAGCTTATCTTTCAACTATTTTCCTAGTACATCCTAGTGCATTTTCTTACCATGTTCATGTCACCTTTGTTGCCTTCCAACACTTTGGGAGACATGGTTAGTCCAAAATAGATAAAATCAGAGAAATAAATCTGAAATTTTCAAATATTTTTTTGTGCGTTTTCTGGTGTTTTTTTTTTTTAGCTAAACGTTCCTAACGTACCCTAAATGTGCTGATAACGTTATTTGAACATTTTGTGTTTGCTGGGAAGGCAACAAGGAAATCGTTAAAAACTGTTGTACCTTAAAAACATGAATGCATTAAAAAAATTTGAAAGTTGTGAAGTACTTTCTAAACCTGGTTCCCAGATGTGTGAGTTACAGGGTAAGGTTGATAATTGTTTTCTGTAGTTTTTAAAGTTGCAAAATAAGTGATGTAGAAAATATATTCTTGTCTTTTAGAGGTTTATTTCACAGTATCATTTTAAAAGTTTTTTTTAAGGATTTAAAATCAGTCATTTTGCACTTAATGAAATTGACATATCACGAAACCCCAAAAAACACAAGTTATTTCCAAGTTCTCATGGTATATTAACCTTCAATTATTGTTATTATGAAAAAGTCAATATTGTAACTATTATTAAACACTGGTTTTAATTGGTGCCACTAATTTGCTGAAGCTTGTGTGCTGACTTGGCATTTGTGACCATGTACACAAAGTTTTATACCTGAAAAATGAAAGCAGGACACATTAAATTTTCAACAGCACAAATGTGATGCAAATGATAACGACCAGTTTGGACGAAATTGGAAACACATGGGTACCAACTTAATGCAAGTCATTTAACCTCTCTGAGTTTTTTTTCCAATCAGAAGTGCCAGTATTGTTGTTCTGACATTTTTCACATTTTTTCATCTTTGAATGTTTTAACAGTTGCTGAGTCTTGCTAAAGCCCAGTTAGGTGCTGATTTCCATTAGGTTGAGGTGAGGTCGAGTGCACTTATAGTGATTAAGGACTTTTTATTAGTGGACTTTTAGATTAGTGGACACACATGGAGCTCTCTCAGATTCCCTACACTCACAATTCTTAAAAAGCCTCATAAATGAACAAAGGGACAGAGCTACATAGCTGTAGCTATAGTTTAATTGTGCACAGTAGTAAAATGAGTCGTTTGCAATGCACATTTGTTCTTATTGGCTGAGTTTGCTGGGGCGGTTACAAAACGTTTTGTTCCCGTTGTGACTTAAAGGATATGCAGCGTTGTTTCGCTGACGGCTGTGAATATGAGACAGACTAAACACATGAAAAAAAAAAAACAGCAGTGACATCTGTCCTGGCACACAGGTGCTGTGGCCTGTTAGAGCGGCCTGTGTCGGCGGTAACGGCAGCGTGGTGATGGGAAGTGGGGAGAAACACAGGTTCACCCAATGCAGAGGACCCTGAAAGGTCTCCAGACTGTCCGACGCCTGCATCTTAGGGAAAAGCTGCTCATAAACAGCACTTGCTGTAGTGCAAACCTTAATTTTTCCCAAAACCGTACCAATAGCATTATTGCACTTGTTTCAGTAAAAAAGAGAAGTAATTCTAGGAAGAGTCCTTTTGCTTGGTACTTTCTGCAGATTAAGGTTCTTCATGCCATTCATAATTTTGCTCTTAACTAACGTCTTTCACATGCAGTTATGACTGTGTCTGTTCAGGCAGCTGGGTGGGTCAGTGACATCTTCCTTTGTGCAGTTCATCTTGCCCACAACTTTTCAATGAAGCGTCTTTCTTGCTGTTATCCTGACCTGTCTCCGAGCTTCATGCTAGCAGCTTTAGCCTTTATCTCACGGGCTACATTTCTGTTTTAGGCATTCATTTGGTTATAAAGGGAACAGGTTTGCTGTTTGTGAAATAAAACTTTGCTACTTTTTGTGACCCTTGACAGTGATGTCTTCCAGTCAATACCTGAAATGTTTTTAAATACAAAACCCTTTTAACAAGAGGAACTGGAATTTACACTTTGACTTTTGTGCTATGTAGGATCTTCTGGAAAATGTCATATTGTTGAACTGAAATGACTGTTTTGTGAATGTTTTGTGTTTTTCTGTAGCATATAGCATTTTCTTAAGATCCTGTTAAATGCTGCATTGCAGTATAGGTGCCGGCAGTATATGGTGCGGTGATACAACCATTGTGACTTTGTACACATGGGGTCTAGGCTGAGAATTTCTGCTTATCAGAGACTTTATCCCTTATTCTAGGAATAAGGTATGTCTAGTTGGACCTTACTGAAAACGTTTTAGTCTGCATGTAATCTGTCCTTCTCCTTTTGAACAATGCCAACTTTGTCTCTCCTGGTCACCAAGTCTCATTGATTAAAGTGCTTCAAGAAATCCATATGACCTCAGCTTAAATAAAGTATTGGGCACTTGAGAAGCAGTGATGAGGAGGGTGAGTAATTCTCAACAAGCTGAACAAATAGATACACCGTGGGGTTGAATTAGGGTCAGGAAGAGTTCAGGGCGCTAAAGCGTTCAGGACAGCTTAGACTGTGCTAGTCAGCAGGATGAAGAAAATAGCTAGAGTTACAAAATGGAAAAAACATTTCCAACAAAAGTGCGAAGGCTTAAAGCTAACACTGCTATCTCTTAAGAGGCTTCCAGTAAATGGCTACGTTATTACCTTAATTAGAGTAAAATCACACCTTACTGTATGTATGGAGAGGCTTCGTTACTCTGGACCATTAAAACATGACATTAAGGCTCGGTGCATTGACACGTGATGAGATACGAGAAAAGAACCAAGGATAAAGAGCGCCTTGTGCCATTTCGATGCAGTGAGCTTAAAATGAAGTGTTGACCTTCCTGCCAGAATTAGTACATTTCAAAGCACATTGTGTGAGCTTACAAAAGAAACTTTCTTGACTGAAATAAGTGAAAATGTCTCTTCCCATCTCCGTTGGATCTCTGGCATCTCCAGCCACACTAGACAGAGCAAACATGAGCTGTCCAGACTGCGTACCTGTCAGTTTGTAAGCCGCTGCTGAAGACTTATTTAACTCGTTCCATCAAAGGTTATTGCTAATATGGCGAAAGGTACTAAAGACTTTGCAAAAAGGAGACTGTTTACAAACTCTAAGCTAATGGTACAACAGCATCCAACTACTGTTTGTAAACACATAATGTCCACGTGCAAGACATTACAAATTATTTCATACCAATGGGAGAAAAATTAATACAATTTTAAGTTACCCACTATAATCTTGTAAAAACAAATTATAGTGACTTCATTGTTCTTTAATGGCCTGTAAGCAATATTACATATACAGTATATCCATCCATCCATCTATCCATCCATCCATCCATTCATGAAATACCACTTATCCGGGGCCAGGTCGTGGGGGCAGCAGTCTGAGCAGAGGCACCGAGACTTCCCTCTCCCCAGACAACTTCTCCAGGTCTTTCAGGGGGAACACCAAGGCGTTCTCAGGCCAGTCGGGAGACTGTTTACAAAGTCCGATATATACAGTATGTATACAAATAGACAGAGAAGCAAGCAGATTGTTGTTAAGTCTTAAATATTCCTGAAGAACAGTTATTTTAACGGACCATAATCTTGGACAGGAAGTGACCTGAACTCTGCTTCCATCTACTGGTCAGTGTTGGACCTGAACTCTGGAACCGTGTTCTGGTCATACACAGATGTTTCAATATGTCGCTGTGTCTGGGACACTGCTAGTCATTTTCATTCACTAGAGTATGTTCCACATAGCACTTGACAACTTGGAGCATGTCCTTATCTCTAGTTTAAAATCTCTTCCAGCTGCAGCGTTAATCTCTGTGTTAATTCAGACGCAGCACTGAACAATACCGATATGACCAACTCGAGTTTTTCCATCTGTCAGTAGTGAAAATATAAACTCTTCCATTTCAAGAACAATGTCGGTCTGTTTCGTTAATATTTTATTTCACAGGCGTTTTACCAAACGTTTAGTTAACCGTATTGGAACGTGAGTTTTAATTAGTTGCATGAAGGTAACTTGACAACACGTATTGACCCATGCGATACCAGTGTTTAACCTAAAATTGCAGCAGGCCCATTTGGCACCAGGTGTTTCCCACTGTGACTTTTTAATCGGTTCTGCATTTGTAGATCTACTGATTTTTTTTATTTATCTGGACCATAGACGCGTGCTGGTACAAGTGACAAATGGATTATGGCCAGGAAGTTCCACTGCCAACACTGCTCGATTTGAGTCGTTAATATTAAACAACACTTTTAGCTCAGGGATTGTTTTGACAGCACAGTACGCATAACAAAGCTGTGCTTTACTGCTCCATCAAATATACATAAGGTTAACAGAAAATGAAATTAGGGGATGCAGGTTTTTATTTTGTTGACTTCAATAGAAATTACAGAGGAATTTGAAATATTGTATGCAGCAAGTCTGCAAAACACTAATTCCTTACACCATCTCAGCCAAAATTTGTGTTTTTGTATGAAATATAATGTGTTGTATATAAGTGTCTATCCCCCACTGGACCTTTACACATTTTATATTGTTACAAGTGGGAATAAAAATGTATTTAATGAAATATTTCCATTTGATTTATAAATGGAAAGTGTAATTTTTTAATTGCACCCAACAAAGAAAAACGAACATTTCTTAGTTAATTTGACTTAGTTTAAGCCAACTTTGCGTGCAATTACACCATATATATATATATATATATATATATATGTATGTATATATTTGCAATTACACCACCTCACCACCGTGCCACCTATATATATATATATATCTCCACGCTATTGAGTAAAGTAGCACACATCTTTATGAATGCTTGCTGTGCAAACTTATTGACCTTATTGGCTAGTTTAAAAAAATGTCATTACATTGTCATTACCGATGATCCCTGCAGTCTATGACAGGACACAGGAAATTGTGTAGCGGAGTGCAAACTACAGTATGTCTCCATTTGTGTGTCTTCACAAAAGCATTACACGTGTTTATTCATTCATTACCGCAGGACACAACGCAGGGTACACTTTGGATGGATAATTGTGTATGTTACAGTCATGGCTCCAGGTACGGCATGTGGGTCATAACAATTCTGTTTTTTTGCAGGAGCTTTATTTTCTTCCCTAGTTCAGCACATAGGCCTTTTTTGCATTTATGGTGACTGCTTTGGATTTTAGATGCCTTGCGAGCAGGCGGCATCGTATTTGCAGAGCCGCTGTTTGTAAATGTTGTAAATGCTACATCCAATTATTCTTTTCTGTTTAATTTATTGCATTTTACTCAGTCATTATACAAGCATTTGTACTGGACAGGGTTAGCCTGCTGGGAGGAGGGGAGCATCATGTCTGATATAATCAGGTGTATAAAATCGAGTGTATAAAAAACTGAGCAAGGACTTAGAGAACCTATATCCTCACCTAACAGGCTGTGGTAAAGTGTGCTGATAAAAGACAGCATAACAAAGGATGGATGCAGACAATACATTTATCACGAGCCCACTGCGGGCACTATCTTTAGGCAAAAGGAAAAAATAGTTTTTTTGTTCACACAATGTCAAGTTCTCAGCTGAACCTGCATTACGTTGCATTGCTTTATTGACTTTTTTTCCTGTCCTGTTTTTAAACACTGTGGCATATGAGTGTGTGTGTGTGTGTGTGTGTGTGTGTGAGTGAGTGAGTGTTCATCCTATGATGGATTGGTGAACCCTGTCTTGCTTCATAGGCTACCTGGGATAGGCTTCAGGTTAAATAAATAATGGATGGATTTTATACTGTGAACATGCTATGTTCTGAGCAGTGTGCAGTGCATAGTAGCTAAAAAAGAACTTAATAACTGCACATTAATAGCCATACTGCACAGTACTTAATGAATGGAATATGCCATGTTAGGCTATGGCTTCATAATGAAAGTGAAGTATTGGTCTCCATTTTAGTAGGACTTAGTGGTATTTAATGTATACAGGTGTCAACTTCGGGACTCAGGAATGCATTCAAGATTTTATTATCGAAGCTTAATGGCATAACGTACTCTATTTCAAAGACTTCGCTTTACGAGAGGGCTGTATACAGTTGTGGTGAAAGTTTCCATACACTTCTATAATGGACATGTATGGACTATGAGGCTGTGTACGCCCTTGATGGAACAGAATAATACTGAGCACTTAGCTGTGTACGCCCTGGATGGGACAGTATAACACAGAGCACACGGCTGTGTACCCCCTTTATGGGACAGTATAACACAGTGCACACGGTTGTGTACGCCCTGGATGGGACAGTATAACACAGTGCACACGGCTGTGTACGCCCTGGATGGGACAGTATAACACAGAGCACACGGCTGTGTACGCCCTGGATGGGACAGTATAACACAGAGCACATGGCTGTGTACGCCCTGGATGGGACAGTATAACACAGAGCACACGGCTGTGTACGCCCTGGATGAGATAGTAATCAGTTGAATGTGTTGGATTGGCTGAGATGGTACCTCATCAGTCATTAGCATTAAAATACTGAAAACAAAAATGAGAAAAATTGTTAAATATCTGGTATAACCAGTTTAATTTGATTTATTGAATTGTAGGCTAAATATTTTAGCAATAGAGGAAAATTCCATTATGTTGTATTATGTGTTTTCATACATGGAGAGTAGCAGTAGGCTTCAGACAATTAACAAAAAAAATCACATTGCACTATGTTCATTTTATGCGTTTCATGAAATTGTCATTTTGTAATTTTTTTTTTTTAATTAAAAAATAAAAAGAAACTTATAGTCCTAGCACTGTGGTGGGTTGGCGCCCCGCCCTGGGTGTCCCCTGCCCTGCGCCCTATGTGCTCTGGGATGGGCTCCAGGCTT
>JABJVR010000031.1:5328814-5375933 GCA_025773905.1 Chitala chitala
GATAAGCTCCCCAGTGAGACCACCCCATATACAGCGGGAGAAGATAAGCTCCCCAGTGAGACCACCCCATATACAGCGGGAGACCTAAACACTGCTCTAACATACGGGGCATTGCCCAGAAATTCTGAGGCATAAAGCTCTACTGCTATACATAAACTTACTCCCAATATCTGTGATATTTGCCCAATATAGAATGAAAGACAAGAATGAAATTGGGCAAAAAAACCTGTTTTGTCAAGTGGGTGTGATGCGATATAATTTTAAAGGGCTAGTATGGGAATAAGGAAATTTTTGGTTGTTCAGATCCCGGGTACGGAAGCAGGGCAGTAGGGGGATGAAACAAAGCAGAAATTTTCAGGTCGCAAGACCACAGGCTTCATTTTAGGGCTGCCTGCCTCTAATTAAAAATAGTGCTACCAAATCTGTATTTGCCTATATTGTCACTTTTCAAATTCAGACACTGATTATGCTGCTTTACCTTCACATTAACATTACAGAGATAGCAAAGATTCAGCAACGAGGTTCAAGTACAGCAACTACATTTTTTCAGGCTACAATTTCTGAAGGCTAACTACCATAAAGCAGGTTGAAAGACACTGCAGAGAACAGACAAGTACAGTCTTTTGAACAGACTGGACCAGCTCCTCCCCTGTGGTTAGACCAGCAAAAGTAACCTTGACAACAGCCAATCAGAGGCCGGGAGGAGGAGAAGTAGCACTTCAGTGCCCCAGCCTGGTTGATCTTCACAGAATTGCTCAGCAGACAACGCATTTTAAGGGCTTTCTAAGTGTCTGAGAGGAAGAGCTCTCTCAAAGCACCCAGCAAAGATTTCCCACATAATGAAAGGTCTTTTTCAGACTCCAGATGTCACTGTGCAAAAAGACACTAGGTGACTAGAGAATTAACCCCCTCCCCCATCTCCAAACTGTATCCAAACAGTACCCGCAGCACACAAGAGGATCCACAGCTCTGCCACAGGCATACACTGGAAGAGTGTTGGTTAAACAACCATGGAGAATTTCCACTTCACTACTCCATGCCCTTGCCAGGCCAAGCAGACCTTTCCTGATCGATATTTACACCGATATGACTCTGCAGCTTCGTCCAGCAGTCTGCTTAAAGTCAGCGGTTATTAAGGACTGTGCAGAGCAAACCTCTATGACACACTCCCCAGATCATTATGGGACTGGCTCTTGGCAATACTGGTGTTAGACATGTTTATGAAACAAGCATTGTTTTGTTTCATTCTGAAAGCCTGCCAAGCAAAAGTAGGTTATCTTGTAAAATAAAAATGGATTATCCAAGAACTAAGTATCCCTGGATGGTTGCATTGCCCTTAGCAAACTTCAGGCTTGGCGCCACAAATGGCAGCAAGTAGGCCCACAATTCTGAGAAACTAATGCTGATCACCACCAACAGCGCTGGTGCGGTACTAAAGGGGAAACACTTCAACTTGAATTATTAATGACTGCAGCCAGTGTTCAGTGCTCAAAAATCATCCTGGCCTTTCCTGTACCGTGTCACTGGATGTATATTTCACATTTAGCAGTTCACACACTGCTTAATGGTTTTCTGAAATGGAAAGTGTTGCCCACAGATGAGGATGAATCATTTCGCATAAACACAAACATGTGGTTTTGTAGGTCTTAAAAGTGTTTTTTCCCCTTAAAACTGTATGCATGCAGAGAGGAATGTTCCATGCATGTCCACTCGTGCAGAAACCCTGGTGAAAGGAAAATTACTGTGGCATGGTATACAGCAGGGCTCTACACAACTTGTTCTAGAAGTGTCAAAATAACTTTAGTAATGTACATAATGTAAAAATAACATGCCAATGCATGTTTATGCATTTAATATTTTTTACTTCTACATACTGCAAGCATTTCATCCACTTAATCCCTTTTACTTAATTTATAGCTGAAGATGTTTGCTTTAAAGAATCATTTGTATTGATTTGTATTGATTTCTTCAATTTTCTGTGTAAAGCGCTTTGAAGCACGTTGTTGCGAAAGGCACTATATAAAAATAAATTGAATTGAAATGAATTTCAGAATAAGACCATTACTACAGCAGGGCTCCTTAAGATCAGAACTGCTGAATTTTAAATGACAAAAAAGTCCTTAACTAGTCCTCCACTAGTTGTCCATGGTAAACACATAGCACATACTCAACTTTATATGAACATTACTTTTAATAACTGGGCTGGACTCTCAGCAACACCCTTTGGAAACAAGTTGAAAAGAAAAATCAAACACATCGTCTACAAAAAACAGTGGCAGCACAATGGGCTATACTGAATAATTTTGTCATTTTGAAAGTGGAACTGTAACAGGGTGCCACCTTTCTGAAAAGTCAGTCTGTCAAACTGCTGCCCTGTTACAAAGCTAGGAGCAACAATTACTCAAGTGTGAAGTGGCCAGCCATACAAAGTCAGAAAGAGGCTGCTAAGCGTCAAGTGCAAGGCTCGTGTGTCCGGGGGTACTCACTACTGAGTTCTAAGCCACCTTTGTAAACATTAGCCCAAATACTGTTTAAGTGTCCATGTAATGGGGTATAATGGCAGAATAGATCCTCACAACCTTCAGATCAACAAGTGCACTGCCAGGCACTGGCTGGAGTAGAGCAGAACGCGCTGCCGCGGGAGCCTGCAGAGCAAAATGCACTGCCACTGGACTTGGTCAGATGGAGAAGCATGATCCTGAAGAAGATTCAGTCAGATGGAGAAGCATGATCCTGAAGAAGATTCGGTCAGATGGAGAAGCATGATCCTCGCTGTCCAGTCCAGGGGCAGCGAGGATCATGCTTCTCCATCTGACCGAATCTCAGTTTAGAGGACATCAGGAGAACTTTACTTGCCCTAATGTGTAGTGTGAAGTGTAGTGTTGTAGAGGATACTCTGGCAGTATTTTCCATAGATTGGGTTTGATGTTTTAGCTCTAGAAAAAAGAAAAGGAAAAAAATTCTAATGCTACAGCATGCAATGAGATTCTAGTTAAGTGTGTTTCCAATTTCATGGCAACAGTTTGCCAAGGCCCTTTCTTGTTTCACTGTGACATGCAAACATGCACATGAGGTTTGTTGAGACTCGTGTGAAATATCTTGTGTAGCCCTCCACAGAGATCTGACCTCGACCTCAAGAAAAACTGTAGGGATTAACTGGAATGGAGAATGGGAGCTCACCGCTCAATCAGTGTCAGTGACATCTCTCTAGTGCTCTTACTCTAGAATGTAAGGACATGCAGGTTTTAACAGCAGCAAAGGGAGATCATCCATATCACTGCCCATGGCTTTGTAGTGAGATGTTCAACAAGCACATTTGGACATGCTGTTTCAGTAACCACATACTGCTGGCTATTTAGTGCATACTGGGGACATATAAACTTTCAAGCAGAAACATTCCTTTGAACTTTGCCAGAACTAAGAATGTTAAAAGTGGACAATCCTTTACAAGCTCTGGAATTGTAATTTTTCTTTAGTCATTTTCTGACAACGGTTGAGTTCTTCACAGCTCCTAATAATATCACTACTAATAAACAGGAAAGAGAAATGTTACTTTCCCTGAACAACATACACAAGACACAACAGAGACGGGTTTAGGATTTTTGTTAATCTTATCCTTTTGTAAACCTGTTAATTTCCAGGCTTCCATGCACTGTCCATGTAGTTTGCCCATGATCAGGAGTGCATGTTCTGCAGCTATTGGTGGATACAGGAGAATAAGCAGCAGACCGGCGTGTAAATTTAATCTCTCACTGATCAACACAGGTTTGGCCCGGTTCAAGACAGCCCATTTCCATCCACTGAACATGGGAAAACTGATTCCCTGGAAAGTGGTTCTACTTTGTTGGACTAGGCTATCAGAACAGACTGACTGAAAGCATCATATTTTATGTTAATATAAAGTAGTCAGGCAAAGCTTGCTTGGTTCAGATATCTGGTCATCTAGACAACAAATGCAGACATTTTAGGCCTGAGTGACTGCCACCACCCATTAAACACACAACCTTCTATGGCGTTATGGCCTTGTAAGCAATTCCTGGGCACCATACAGTCAGTCAGTGTTTGTCCATTTAGCAACCTTTTCCAAGGTCAGATCTGCAGCTAAAGTGAAACCTGATGAGTGTATTATTGGTGTATTATTGGTGCATCTTTCAGCTATTTACATTATTATCTCATTCCTGAAAACTCAGTGTAATCTGAAAGAAACGTAAACCGAAAACAATTTCAAATATGGACAAAAATGCATTCTTAGTCCACCTGAAAACATAAAAAAAATTGTAACTGGAACTAAAGCACTGTAAAACACAGATATAATGATCAAACTATGATTTTAGCAAAATATGCCATACTGTATATACAACACTTCAAACACCTCATGACCCAACATTTCACGAGGTTAGTATTGTGTAAGCTTATACTTATCTGCAGAATACAATTAAAAGATCACATACGTATGACACGTTTTCTGCTTACACACATTTCATTAATTATAACATAAAAAAGAAGAAAACTAAAAATTATGTTTTCAAATCACAAAAATGTTGCCAAGTACTGCAAACTTTGGAGACCTAAAATTTCAGAGTTCATGGGCAGAGGTCCAAAAAGTGTTTTAGTCACCCTGACATTTAATAATGAATGTTAAAATGTGCAGGAAACAATTTAGAATAAAAAACAAGGCAGTTTAACATAATAAATGGTTACTGCACTCACTGAGGAGACAACTGATTTTTTATACTTTCTTTACA
This sequence comes from Chitala chitala, assembly GCA_025773905.1. Lineage (NCBI taxonomy): Eukaryota > Metazoa > Chordata > Actinopteri > Osteoglossiformes > Notopteridae > Chitala > Chitala chitala. The sequence goes on from JABJVR010000031.1 coordinate 5,333,560, forward strand.
ATATATTAGTTACTTTTTCTTTTTGGACACAACTCACAAAACAATTCACTATATTAAAAATTAGTTTCAAATACCAAAATATGAGTGTTAAAAACCAAGAAACATGGTGAAAATGAAAAAATTAACATCTCACACAGAGCGATGCCTGTATATTCTTCATCTGAAAACAGCAAAAAAAAAAAAATTCTGCAAACTGAATCCATAACCAAAACTAACCAGCTTTTCAAATGTTGCTTGCTCACACTCACGTAGAGAAAATACTCCAAGCGGTCAGTATAACAGCTTGACCCTTTTTAAACAGAAATGAGACAATCAGGAATGCAAACACTTCCAATTTAAAAACTTCTCACAATACGCTTTTCATTCTAACTTTTGTATGCAGATTAGACAATGTTAAATATAGCATCATCAGTTTATCCTGCTGTCTTTCCACATTTAACAGCACAACACAATAGCTGTAAGGAGGGCCGTCTCACATTTTCTTATTTCAAAAACAACAACAACAACAACAACAATAATAAAAGAGAGGGGCCCTACATATGCCAGTGGTCATACTATAACAGCTGTCTGAGTGACACCAGGGCTATGTACAAAACGACAGCTGCATCCCAGCCTTCATTAATAATTTACGGATATGTTGACTTTTCGAAGGCTACCCAGCCCTGACGAGCTTGGAAAAAATTGCAAAATAAGCAAAGTACAGAAAACGCCTCACAGAGCCAGAAGACCACAAACCCAACTTACCGCCACAAATGCATTTCATGAGCTCACAAACCCTGTTTACTGATTATATCACGTGGAATAAAGTTCCTTACTAGCCCTCAGGAAGAATCAGTCATAATGGCTGCAGAATAGCAAAGCGGGAACTCCACTGAGAGTTTCTGTCTCGACTCAAAGAGAGGTGATTGATGGCCACTGCGGAGGGCACGAGAGGAAGGAACAGCTCAGCTTTGGCTGGATCCCAAAAGTGGGACACAGTCGCAGTGAGACTGCCAGGTTCTCACTGAAGTGCAACTGTGAACCCCAAACACAGCTGAAGCAAGAACAGGAAGCCGGGTTCACCCGGGACTGACTCGAGCAGTGATCTAATCAACCACAGCATTCTTTCTCCAGTCTTATTTAAGAGCAACAACTTTTCATCTCCAGCAGCGATACACCCAGAGACACATCCATACCAACTACAATGCTGGGAGAAGCTAAAAGCATCCTGATGTCGTGTCTTAGATGTGTCACATCTATAAACACTGCTGTCAGCTCCTTCCCAGACACACTCATACAGGTATACAAACAATTCATCAACATCAGCAGAACAGTATATAGGTCTATAGGGACAAAGATTCTGTACATACAGCCAGTGCAGTTCAAATGGAAGCTGTCTGTATGAAATCATCTTTGTGTTGCTTTAATGGATGCAGAATATACTCCAACAGCCTGGCTGGCTGTAAATGATGCCATTGATCCTTAACATGAAAATTCCCCGTGACTTTGTGGAAATGTTTCAGTCCCTTTATCATTCTCTGACATGGAAGAAATTTCTGGAAGCCATCAGCACTGAAACAACTCAGCTGTCCTCTGTGCCAGCTGTACTACCCAACTGTAGTGGAGTTGAGATGCAGCCAACTTTCTAGGATGAAAAGACTGCAGGGACGTACATCCTTACAATGCTGGTCACGCAAGCATGAGATCACAATACTTCCAAGGCTGCTTTTTATAGATCCCCTGCCACAGGGTCTTTACTGGACTTGGGTCCAAGTGTCCATAAGTCATACGCACGTGCACGTGCACGCACACACACACACTCACGCACACACACACTGTTCAGCAGAGTCCCCCGCCAATAATAAAAGTGGCAACATTTACCTAGCGTGTCCTTGAGGTTCTTGACCAGTGAGCCTTTCTTCAGACTGTTCTTGCGTTCCACGTAGTTGGAGGGGACGTAGCCCGTCTTATTGGAGGCGTTCCGCACCCTCCACCACGTTTTTGAGTCATCCAGGAGCCAGAGGCGCTCATTTTTCCGGATGTCAAGTTCTTGGTCCTGTTGTGCAGTGTAGTCCCACTTGGCTATAACTATAACCTCTTCTGTCATCTTTCATGGAGTCCTTCTGGAACAGAGGCAGAAACAGACAAAGCGATGTTTACACCTGCAGCATACAAGTCAACGGCACCTCAGCCAACAACGCTACAATGACAGATTTACGTCACTGTTCTCATTTCAAGTTCCTGAGGATTTTATACAAAGTGGCCCTTCATCATACCAGATTTCTCCTGTCCCCATACGGACCTCCCCTCCTATCTGCGAAGATGCAGACACGCTTGGCAGACAAAGTTCACCATCTAACAGCCAGAAGCAGAAATGGGGGTAGAAGCAAGGAAGTGTGTCTGTGACCAGGCAGCATCTCAATGCTGCAAGACTGAAAGCTGTGCGAGCAAAATAGAAGGAAAGAAAAGAAACAGCAGGCCATTTTTTGTAGGGAATGGTTCCCAGCTTTAGGCGTATGTATACATTTACATATGTTTGTGTGTGTAACAAAACAAACCAGAATGCACTGGATTTTCAAGACACAAACGAAAACCCCAGAAGTTAAATTCTTAACATAGCTGTTTCCTACCCACTTTTAAAGGTCAACACAGATAACATAAGCGTGGCAAACACAAAGGAAATTACGAAAACACGATTAGCTAATGGGGGGGGGGGGGGCAATGTGGCCAATCAGCTGTGCATAACTGGAGAAAAGGCAGAAGAGCTGTTTAAATGTGCCCTGAACACAGTAATGCCACAGTCACCGTTCTTGAGGAAAGGGTTTGCGAATGCTTAGTTGAAGTTGTAGCTACAACACAATTTACATGTCAAGTCTTGTTGCTCTGCAACGGGCAGACCAGCCTCATAAAAAGGTATCATCATTCTATTCCTGCTTCAAACAACACACAGTTCACTAATGCATTCCTCAGCTGAACGTAATGTTAACAAAAACAGAAGAACTGGAGAAAGGGAAAACATGGGGTGCAATTAGAAGAGAAAGAGGGAAGAGAAAGGGAGGACGACAAAAAAGGATACAGAGTGGGGTATGTGGAAAGAAAATGAAAAATATCTGTATCAAGAGGAGTATCAGAAGATGACATTAAGGCAATAGAGGAATGTCCTTCAAAAGTCCTTACCACAGTACAGACCTCCTCTGAGGTAGCCTGTCCGGAACGGCTATGCCTCAGACAGTCTGCTTTCTAATCTGGGAACAGCTGGAGTCCCATAGCCCAATCGGGCTGAAACAGGGCACTACCAGGACCACACCTCACCTGAGCTCCTTCACGCCTTTCACACAGAGAAGGAAATGCTGTAAGGCATACTGCCGCCAGCGTCACCAGAACAGTCCAATCCGCACCGGAGCTCTCTCACCGTTGTCCAGGCCCTGCCCACAATCCAGTTTACACTTCCGTAACTTTGAAGAGCAAATTGGCTCCATTCCCATAAAGGACACGAGCACACGGCACTTAGAAGAACCCGATACCTGAACGCGATGTAACACGACACCACAGTCAGACGAGCCCTGCCATGTAAACCAGGTCATTACATTGACTTGACCAATGACCCCCTAACATCTTTCTTTTACCTGGGAAGCAGAAAATCTCACTTTCCCATCCACAACTTTACAGCAACATTAACATTGTTAATGCTATTACTCATTCCAAAGGCCTAAATCCATCAACCCTGCTTCAAGTCATAGTCCCAAATAAAAGTACCGGCATGTCATGTTTAAAGTTTTACAATTGCCAGATGCTAATTATACACTGCTTTGCAAGAACATCTGTGTCCTGGTTGTGTTTCGACCTGCAGCAAAGATGTTTTCACAGTAAAATTAAACATCTTTTTTCATCTGTTCACTAGAATTGTACTAAGAATTCCGACTAATCGCACAATGTATAATTGGGTACATTAAGTGTCCAGCTGTATAACCTTTAGCCCAAGTGCTGCAATGCTGAACTTTAATTACTGAATCTCAAAGATTATAAAGATGAACACCTCTTAGAAGCATATTTTTGCTTACAATTTACTGTTTGTTCTCACAATACAAGGCATGGAAACTGGAAATGTTTCCACAGCTAGACACAATTATGGACTACAGAGCAATACTCTTCCTGGTAAATGCCAGAATTGTCACCACAAAAGCACTGAAGTCCTTCAACATGCTGTGGAAAAGGTAAACACAAATACAGAATACAATAACGTGACCTCCATAGGTCTGTTACGTAGGTCTGAATATTAGTTCTGCAAAAACCCACCATTCACCCAAGGACAGAACTGCTCAAAAGAGCAAACCCTATGCTTAACCTACACTCATGGTCTGGCCTGCTGATGAGGACTAATTAGGAGGACTGTGGGAAGCAAAGTCCCAGATTGATGCAGTCTGAAACGCGTATTTCCTGAGCCACGCCTCACACCCAGGTCCTACAGTTCTCTGGGAAACACTTTAGCAGCAGCAGAGAGGTAGAACTCATTCATTCCAGCCAATAAACCAGTGTCCAATTCCTCACAGACAAAGTGCTGAGTCTTTCATGGTCATCTCACGGTTTGTGATACCTTACTACAGTGGTAAGCTCTGCTGGCTTGCAAACATCATGCACTGAGGTTCTGCTGAATTAAACAGGGTTAAAAGCTTTGGACAAGGACTTTACAATATGGAGCATAACACAGGTGTTAAACTGTAAAACCACACCATAAAATAGCATTATATCAGTCGACATTTATACACCAATTCAACGTTTTTATGCTACACATATTTATGCAATGCATAGACAGCAGTGCACAGGAGTCTACAAGTAATTTTTTTTTTTTGCCTTCACCCGGCAGGTTGTGGGTTTCATGCTTATCTTGTCCCTATATGTCTTCCTTGTGCTATTAAGGGTTTCTGTCATAGAATCAAAAGATGTCATATAATGCAAAAATACATACTGGTAGTGTACTAGGTTTGTGTAGGTTTGTGTGTATGCACACTCTTAGACAGACAAGAGGCCACGACTGACATACTGAGTGTGTCCTGCAGAAGTGGCCCTGAGCAATTTGGAGCCCTAGAAAAGATTTTAACTAACTACTCTTAAGTCTTAAGTTTAATAGTTTGTCTTCCCTTATTTGGGTCACCAGCAGAGCCCCTATGTACGGATGGCGCCCCTAGCATTTACCTATATGGCCTCTGCCCAGGGTCAGCTCTGGCAACCTGGGATAGGTATCAAGCTGTCCAGACTGCATGAGACACACACCCCAGTAAAATCCCATCAATGCACTGGTAATCAGACTGCTGCATAAATTGTTTATGTCAACATAATAATGACGAATATTTGTCACACTTAACACGTTTTCGCAAAACAGCTTGACTGGAAAGCTATAAATGGTAAATAGGCCTAATGTTTCAGATTAATATCCAGACAACAGCGTGATAAAAAGCATTGCGACGGATGATGGGAAAAAAGCATTTCCTAGCGGGACAGGGGGGAAAAAAAACAGAGAGTCCTTTGACAGAAAGGTCTGTACTTGCTTCTGACTGTCCATCTCCACAGCTGTGTGTGAGGCACCATGATATCACCCTGGGTGTCAACACACAGTTCTGTATAAGCAGAGCTTATAAGGCTACTGGAAAAGTCTGCTATAGCAAACGTCTCCATTTTAAGGGGAAGATGACCTTTCCAGACAGCTCTTAACACATGCTAGTTCTGTCACATTCTAGGGATGTAATGGCTAAACCCTGCCATTATCCAGCCTTTTGAGGTCAGACACGACCATCAAAGACCCAGAGGTTTTTGATCAGGGATGATCCGAATGCTGGTACTGATGTCAGGTATCATTCTTTACAGTTACGGATGGTACCACTCAAGCGTCGCTGCTCTTCAGCAAGGCTTGCCTGATTCTGATGATAATCAACGGTTAAATTTGTCAAAGCTGGGGGCAGGGTGTGTAGATAAAAAGATACATAAATTATACAGATAATGCAATTATTTTGGCAAATGTAATTTAAACATTAAACTTGTTCAATTATAAACAAACTGCATTCGGTCTGCATGCAGTGTTGATTTCAGTGACTATTTAATTCTTTGCTGTATTCTCATTAATTTTTATTTACAACAGATTCCACCAAAATAACCTTGAAGTCACAACAACCATAATCTATTGTTTAAAACACAGTATGAAAACATTATTTAATACAACTGAATAGAACTTTTCCCAGCTGACCCTCAGTAAAGCCCTGTCTTTCGCCTTTTTGTTGTGAAAATTCTTATCACATCACAACAATTTAAACCCATTTTGTAGACATGCACACAGTTAATTATGTGACAGTCTGCATTGTCATTCGTCAAACAACATGCAAGTCAGATATGTCACGCTTCTGTTTTCTCCATACACATTTTCCTGCTTGTCCTTAACACCTTGTCCTGGCAAGAATTTTGACAATGATTTAAAAAACAGTTCTGTGGAGTCCGAGTGAGGAGCATTTACTGGTGTATTAGAGAAAGTCGGTAAAAATGTACTGTATATGACAGCATGTAAATTGATTTGGTACACAAGTTATTGCATCAAAATTAGAGAAGTAATATAGGGCTAGGCCTGTATTCACTGGATAAGTTAACCCTCAAAATAATGTTCAAATTTTAGGCAAGAGTGGGCCTGCGGACTCATACACTTACAATTCAATGAATCCCGTTTCACATTAAATTATACCAAACGTTTTACTTACTGCACCCTATTATATGTTAAGGTTATTTTATATATTTACTAAGATGGTCACAGTTTAAACCGGTGCTGTGGAGTCAAAGTCGTGGAGTTGGAGGTACCACAAATTGAGAAGTTGGAGGTTGTGTACTCCACTGCCCCGATAATATTAGTATTGTTGAAAATATTAGCTTTAATTTATTTTGAAGAATGGAATTAAAATGCAAAATATATTTATAAGCTAAATATACAGGATAGACATATATGTAGACAGTACTTTCATATCTTGTTAAGCATCTACACATTTCAATGGGTACATACATTTAAAAGGAATTTCTCTTACAAAACACACATCTTAAGACTGGATAATTAACTGATAGCATCCCAATCTACTACTGTGTCACCATGTTTGTAAATAAACATGTTTACATAAAAATACATAAACAATTTTAAATACACTAAGAGAAAAAAGAAATACACTCTGCATGTATTAGTGCACTTCTTTTTATTGACTTGCGCAATATTTACTGCTGGTGTATTGGCAGATTTTGATAAATCACCAATAAACAATTACTAGTTTCCTTGGATGACAAAGCGTTTCTAATGCCCATTAGTTGATAAATCACTTTGACTAAGTGAGAAATGTAGTTATGTCATTGTATAAGATGCTAATATAGATTTTATTGTGCTAATGAATAAATATATTTCTCAAAATTTATCTATGCCAATGTCATAAAAAATATGTAGCATTAAATAAAATATGCTAATATATGCAAATGCATTATTTGATTTTGTTAGAATGGATGAATGAATAGAACTGAAGCATCTTCAGAATCATTAATCTTGCCAACAAGACTGCTTCATCATTAAAAGCATATGTATTGTGCTATTATGTGCGCATATATATATATATATATATATATATATATATAAAATGTATTAGCAGATGTGCAAAAGAGAGCAGTTTTGATTAAAGAGGAAAAAAAAAATGGTGTCTCCAGTCCGTACTTGCTGGATGAATTTAGGGATTTAATTTACAACCTTGACCACTGGTACTGTGGAGGGAGGCACAGCTGAAGGTTCACCAGAACATAAAAGACAGCTCATATAAAGTAGCATTCAATACGGCTCGAGGGGGAAAAAAAAACAATGTGTCTGCCACAGTGTGATGGTTACTTTGAGTTCCAAGATGAACTCTGGTAGGGCGCTAGACTGAGTAAGAGGAGGAAATAAGGATTATTCAACCATCCATCATAAAAAAGGTGAGGGAGACACTTGGGAGTGAGTAAAAACACAGTCCAACAAGATCTACAGCTCCGTTGCTGCAAGGAAATCATATTCCCCAAACAGGGAACGCCAAGAACAGGAAAACTACCCATCAGCCACCTTCTGTTTTAACCTTATACTGTACATCTGAGCAGGGATTGTGTTTGTACGAGCCAAACTGTTCAGGAATCAGAGGTGCACAAATGTGGATAAGGTCCAAAACAGCCCAGCATGTTTTACACGCTTCAGAACTTCCAGTTTTATTCTAAGGCAGCTTCAGGATTCTCTTTCGGACCGCAGATTCTCTTTCGGACCGCTGCCATAGCTGCAGCCACACGCTCTTTATCTGACTCACTGAAAAGCATTGAGTGACCGATTCAGTCAGAAGATGGCATGTAAAACAAAGATTCCCCATTGCCAACCCATCCATCCATCCACCTACCCATTGCCAACCCATTGCAAATGCATCCACCCATGCACCCACCTATTGCCAAGACATGCTTTCATCCATCCATGCACCCACCCATCGCCAACCCATCCAACCATCGCCATCCACCTACCCATCCTCTGCCAACCCATCTCAGGGCTGCTATTCTTATATGTTTTCTTTACAAGCAACTAATCCAGACACAATAGTAACCATTTCCCTCCCACTGGGATAGTCTTCTAGACTGGAAAATGAGCATAAGATAAATATAAAAAGACTAAAATTACATTATTTCAATGAAAAAATAAATTGTGTAATTTTTAGAGGTTGTATTATCAGGTACAATCTCTTCAATTAGCAAGCCAGTGACAACATCTTTGTAGTATTTAACTCTGCAATCTTTCACTTTCATCTGCGGAGTCTCAGTTTAAGGGTTACCACGGTTCTGATTCTGCCTGCTGCTGTACACCTCACTAGCAGTAGAACACAGCAGTGTATAAGAACATTCGATGCAGTGTATAGTAGATGCCGTGTTTAATCATTGTTGCCATCATTGCTGTGATGAAATCTCACACTCTCTCGAATAATTCACAGGCCACTTCCATGCCAATTTAGGAGCAATCAACAAAGTAAGCCTCAACCAAACGCAATTCAAAGGTCAGCACTTGCATGTACTAGCATATGAATATGTGGTGTCAGCTTGCAGGGAACTCAGGGCAAGGCCTGACCTTGTGACTTCTGTCTACTGTGACCCACATGAAACAGGCAGATGGAAACCAGGAGGTAGCAGATGTGCAGAATGACAGTTTGGGGTGTCTGATGTCAGGAACTGCTCTCAGGTGATGTTACCCGAAGCCACCTAGTTGCTGCAATACAAAACAGACCCATCCCCCTTGACTCAGTGAGAGAAAATCAAAGGCCACATTAATGTGAAGCAAGTGTCACTCCGTGTCTTAAATAGCAAAGCCCATTACATAGATTACATAGGGACAGTATACTGACTATGAAGATGGTAAACTGGACCAAACAAAACCTTAGGGACAGAACTGTTTAAATGGCAAAAGATGCCAATAATTGTAAACATAAAAACACTACATGCGTACATGGCACTTGCTGTTTTTAAAACCAAAAACCAATACAGCTTTCATCTGGAGAGTAGAAATGATAGGGCTTGTCCTCAGTTCCCGAGCTCTCCAGACAGGCCCGGAGACCCTACCAGACCGATACTGTGTATCGCTCAAAAGTGCAAAAGGGCAACAAGCAGGACGGACCTGATCTTCTCTGCCTTTTATCTTGTTTTTAAATGCACTGCACACTGTGGCAGACCTTCACCCAGCCCAGAAAGTGTATCCAGGCAGCAGAAAGTGTACCCTATCTCAGAAGCATCCTACCTGGACTGGGGCTGCAGGGGGAGTCCTCAAGATCCAGGACCAGGGCAGCCAGGATCCTGAAGCAGTCTACCAAAGCGCAGAGCAGGGATGCAGCAGATCGGCAGCACTGGCGCAAATGCGTTATTAGCACAGAGTCACATCACTCCACCATATGCCAATGGCAGCCATATGGAGGCATCGCAGCAGCTGGCATCCCGGCAGCAGCCCGCGGACAACAGTCATCCTCAGCGGGCAGAACGACGATGACAGCAGCGAGAGGCAAGCTCTGCTGACATTAACCACCAGCATCCCAGCTGGGAGTTGCTCAAAACTGCAGTGGAAAGGTCCAGAAGACGACACTATCCCCCCCACCCCAACTCAAACTCAGGCAGTCTGAAACCTCATCTGGAGTGAAAGGAAAATTGACGGGGGGGGGGTTTATTAGGACTGTATCTCTGAAATGCACCACAGAACAGATATCAATTCCCACAGTAGCTGCTTATGTAAACACTGACAAGCCTACATTCACAGATAAACACACTTACACACAACTAATTTCTGTTTGCTTCAGATACGGGGAAGGGAAACTGCAATTCCATTTGTATCAGGAGAACGATAAAAGTATGTGTGTGGAAACTCGAGACTGGAAGTGTGGGGAAGAATAAATGCCAAGGGTATGAAGAATAGGAGACATTCGGTTCAGATTCAGAATGTTCCAATAACGCTGTGGTAACCTCCATTTGATGGAATTAATGGTTATGCACAAAGGACAACACAATGTCAGCAGACACTGAAAGCCACGGGTCCGCACTGCATGGAAACACTTCCTCAACCAATGTCTTCATCAGACGACCCATAGACGACCCCTTTAAAAAGCCACGTAATTTTTGAACAGTCAAACAATAATACTTGAATTTAGTACCTTGGCGGGAGTATTCAAGACTGGCTGTGCAAGAGCTGCAGACAGCTAAAAAAGCAGGCCTGGCTTCCCATGCGGGGCTTCTAAATGTTCTGGCCAGCTCTGCTGCAGGCTGACGTCACCTCCACCCCCTCGGCAGGAGAGCGCACACCACCAGAACCAAAAGTGGAAACGAAACTCGCCACCAGCCCAGACGCCCCAACGCTGCAGAGACCGGCACTTTTAGCGCAGCCTTCAAAACGCCTCGAGTTGGCGCACCGCACATGCCAAGAGACAAAAAGAAAACGAAAAGAAACGAAAGCAGAGGGCAGACTTCAGCAAAGAGGAGTATACTCACTGTTTGTCACTTACGGTGTTTCTCCACTGCCGTGATTTTGCTGTGCCCACGTGCTTCATCACTGCACTGTCACTCAAACCATACTGTCTCAGACCACCCCTGCTCAGGCAAGACCAAAGAGTGATGGAGTTCACCCTTCACCATCCTCGACAACAAAGAGACCTGACAGACTACACCGTGTAGGGTGTGTCTCTGCCAGACTACCAGTGCCCTGTTTAATTTGAGTTAATTTCAATATAACTTTAGGTATTGTTTTAAATTCAATTTAACACAAGACTGTACAAGAATTCGATACAAGAGCGCACAAAAAATTTACATGCTGTGACAGCCCTATTTCATCAGCAGTGTGCAGGAACATTCGGTGTCAGAAGAAGCGTGAGAAGAGAAGACTGGTGATTGTACTTTTCAATCAAGTTCGCTGCCCAATGACAACATGCAGGTACTTTAAGCTGTTTTTTTTTTCTGGAAGGGAAATATCTTTACAAGCTCCATGTAAATCACGAACAAAAAGGCGCTTCAGGAAACATCTGCTAAATCAACAGATCTACAACAAAGCAAAGCTGATCTTTATACGACAAAACATATGTTGTCGCATAAAAAGTAGTCATCATGCATGCAAGTAGCACCACGACTCCACAGTGACAAGGTACGGTTTGCAGTTGCATCGCAATTAGGTTTAATTGCAGGCCGAGCCATTTCACATCACCCTTTTCCAATTTGAACCTGCTCAGCAGAAGTACAACCCTGACTGACCACAACACAGCAGGAGAAATGCTCTCAGTTCTGGTCCTGTGGTGCCTCCATCTCTCCCTCTCTCACCACTGCTTTGCCCTTATTTATAGATCCAACCACTGCTATCGCTGTCCGGCACCCCCCCCCCCCAGCACTCCCATGGCCCCCAGTTTCGCTGCTGCCAATCCGTTTTGCACAATTTGTCTAGGTTAATTAAACGAGGTCAGCTTGTCCACTGCAGGCCACTCATTCTCTTGCAGTCATCTTGCAGTCATGAATGTTAATAACACTGTTAAGCTGAGCAGAGCACAAAATGCGCTCCGAAAGAACCTCCTCCCGATGATGCTGATAAAATCATATTAAAAGTGCAGAAGTAAAAGGATTCAAGGTAAATTTGATTTGGAGGAAAACAAACTTTAACGGATCCCTCTGGCAGTAATACATAACCTAACAAGCGAAGAAAGAATGACATACCATTAGGTCAATTGTGCTGACAACTAAAAAAAGAACTACATAAAGGAAAAGAAAAGCATAGACAGACTGCTGTAATAAATAGAATTATGAATAAGTCATTAACCACATAAGAATGCTGCAAAACAATTTGGGCTGTTTGAACTGCACTTTTTGCTGTTGTCGTTACTGAGTACGCCATGGGGTAGGCTTCCATGCCAACCACATTGGAAGAGTGAAGGATAGACCCACAAACATGCCACACAATTATATGGTCCACATTGTTTGCCTTCTGAAGTTTTGTCCGGCTTTATCGGAAATGCTGTCGAACAGAAAAAGACGACAGTTACCATCAAGCAAAATGCACCATTAGGTCATTAAGTACAAGGCTATAATGTAACAGAGCACAGACCACTGAGGCTCAAAACGACTGTGCCATGTCCCCCCCACGGCACTGGAAACCCCCGCCCCCCCAATGTGACACCGCACTTCTCTGAGAAACAGGGTGTTGTCAACAACCTTGGTTGACGCTCTGTCATTTCATTGGGATTTTGGACTGATCTCCATACACAAAAAACACATGGGGACACCTTTAAGGTCTGTTTAATGCTTTCTAAGAAATGTCCAAATTCACTGAAAAAATTGACATGTTTGGCTCAAAACCATCAAACACAGGCGGACAAGCAGCCATTCTGATTCGGATGGACCTTTGCAGTATCGTCAGGCTCTGTGTTTGCAGAGTTAAACAAATCAGCGGCGCTGAATTTCTTTGAGGTCTGCTCAGAACAAAACCCCACTTGGACCGGTTTTAACCACAATGTTGACAAACCCCCTCGTGATTTAGCACAGGGCATGCCATTTACAGAAGGCTGTTGTCAGGAAATGGCACAAGCACACAAAAATCTTGTTCCACAAGTTTGAGAAAAGTAGGTCAAAGCAAAGTGAATGGAGAGGCTAAGCCAGAGAAAGAGCACACTGCTAAGGAGACTGAAGCCTACAGGTCAGAGCGGGGTCAGACACCAACTACGTGATCAGCTGTTCAAACACGAGTGCTGTCACCCCGCTTTTGGGTGCTGGTGCTGCCTTCACAGCAGAATACCACACAATCCTCCTTTTGTTTACCAACACGGCCCAATTTCCTTCAAACCCAAAAAAATTTTAATCTCGCACCACTTTGTCAGTTCATCCCAGATAAACTCAATTTCTGCGCACACGTCTTTACCCAACAGATTATAATTGTTTAATAAATCAAACTCACCCAGTTTCAATAAAGAACGTTTGTCTCTTCGGGTTTCACAGGAATATTATTTCATTTATTGCGCTCACAATCTGTTCCTAGCGCAGAGCTAAATCTTCACCATCTTCATCCACATCACTCTGCTGTAATGCAGTGTACCTGGAAACAGATTTGTCCGCTAAAGACAAATCTCTCTCGGCATCTCTCTCAGGCAGCGTTTTTAACTTTCCACCTCAGAGCTAAACTGCAGGCAGGATGCGATATCACATTAAACGACAACAGCAGCAAATTATCCCCTACTGAACATAACTGGAACCAGCGCAGGGATGCAGCTGTGCCTTCAATGTCCACACACAGTCAGAGTAAAAAAAAAAAAAAAATGGGCAAAAGAATAGGTCTCCATCACCTAGCAGAAGGACAAGATGGAGGAAACATACTCACCATCCAACTTTGTGTCTTCACTAGGGCTGCATTATAAACGAATTTACCAAATGCACAAACCTGATATTCTTTTAGAATTACAAAGAATAACTTTTCTGTCACAGCAACTGTAAGAGGAACAGAGCAGAGACGGCCCTTCTCAGCTGAACACCTGGGTCTTTACAGACCTCTGCCAACCCCAGATACTGATTCTGTTTTTCCAAGGAAAATAGTAACAAAAAAAGATGTAGGTAATGTTATTTTTACACTGGGTTATTGAATCATATCTTAAAGCAAACCAAAGGATGAAAAAAGGTATCAGTTTGATCATAAAACCCTTTTTGGTAAGAAGGAAGTGTGGGACAGAGCCCAATCAGTGTATTACAACACAAACCATTTTCTGAAAACGTTGTTAATGTGATAATTCTTGGGGAAATGGAATTTACTGAGACACCATCCGAACATTTGCTTTAGCTTTACCTCGATAACACGTAAAGAGATGACAATTACAACATAATAAAGACAGGCTGTCAAAGTTATTCAGTGACACGCACAGGTTACCGCCAAGACGGAGAGACAAGAAACATATCAAACTCTCGGTGACAAATGAATCTGTCAAAAGCTGGCACACACAGGCTACACTGCCACTTGACAGCATAAATCTCCTATTCTACTTATTCTGAGAGGTTTAATAATGTTTTACACTCAGCACTTAGAGGAAAGCTTTTCCCAACCCGTGTTACCTTGCCACAAGCAAACGAAAGAAAATAATCATCCAGGCATCAAACTAATTTTTACACCTCCATTTGCAATTAATATCTAAAGATGAGAAAGAAATTTACCTGTTATAATAAGACAATGGTACAACGGTAGATAAAACGGTGTTTAAGTGAAAGTAAACTGAACATCTAATATAATTAAAATCATTAAACCATCACTCCAAATATAAGACAGACAGTATTTTTATTCTTACATGCACATTTCTACTCATGGGAAATACCACCAGATTAGTAATGCAATTTAAGTTGAAGTGCATACGATTATCTTTATTTCTCATAAAAATTCTCTGTGGAAGAAACAGAATGGACCTTGAACATAATGAGAGTAAATGTAGGAGACCGTTAGAACATTACTAGTGAGCACAGGTTCATCGTTAGCTGTCTCCTGAACTGTGCTTTACCCTCAGGTATTTCACTGCGTTAGTTACAATGTGCCACTGGGCGTTTGTAATAAAAGGCAAGACAGAAGAGAATATATTAAAAAAAAAAAAAAAAAAAAAAAAACATATCAAGCATGTAGCAATTTCTTAAGTTATTTGGTGCCTTCAAAAAACACACATTGCTGCTATAGACCTACATCAGCAAATTCCAATTCAGTCCATCAGGCTGACAGCCGTTTTAAAAGATGGACAGGAGGCGCACTACATCACCAGCCACTACTTGTGAATGCGTAATTACCATGGTTACAGAACACTCGGAACTCAGTGTTGACTCGGAAAGCTCTGGATTGAGAACAGTCACAGACTCAAACTGAGGCACTTTGTAGCTTCAGTAGTCTGGGACTTTGCAGTGCTGTACTGTTAGTCTTCACACCTTTCCAGTACGAACATGTCGATTTGTGATATTCTTCTGCTATTGGACTTAATTTTACAAATTAAAATCTGGATCTACTGAGAAGAATCCATGAAAGTCAGCAAACATGTAGAGAATGCCAACCTGACAAAGGAGTCTCTACTCATCTCACCAGTGGTCCACCAAGACAGTTTCCTTTGTTTAATGCACAACTATTAGTTCAGACCAACCATAATGTCCCTGTGTGGTCAGCTCTACATTAGTGTACATAAAAGAATTATCCCTTTCCCATTATTCAGCATTTAAATAGGCAGGGTAACTCATAAAAGATATGTTAAAAACACAGTTCTGACAGAAAAGTAACTTCAAGCCACACAACAATTCTTTCCACTTCCCCCTTAGCATTTGGAAACTCAGTGTCCCTGCCAAGTATATAAAAAAAGGTAGACAACCACATGAGGAAGGCATTTTGACAAACCAGGTCAGAATAAATTAGAATTTAGTCTTTCGTTCATGTAACACACAGAACCAGGTACACATGCACTCAAACACACGCGTGCACACACACACACACCTCTTCATGAATCAAAGGAGCCACGGAAGCAATTGCAGCAGTTCTCTGTTGATTCCCAACGGCCTTCCCTAAAGTTAGCTAGGGTACATGTTAACAGAAATCTGATGAGCATCCCAGTCTCCCAAACCTTCATTCTGCTCATTTTACCTAACAATGCAGCATCTTTTCAAAGCCTCACTCAATCTCCAAGAAACACGGAGCTGTCACAATGATCTACACCTGGGTGCTCAATGGGTAGAACATCAGACTGGGATGTGGAAAAGTCATGCTGGATAAAATCATCTGCTAAATGAGTAAATGTAAGATAACAAAGCCAGAAAGCAATACCCTGCTACATTAATAACCGGTATCCCAGGAATGCTCAGAACATCCTGTCATCCATCCACTCCAGTGCATTTTGGGACTTGTTCTCACCTTCCCCGAATCTCATGTTGACATGTGGCATGTCTCAAGTGGATGGAATTATCTGCCCCCACAATCCCACAGAGGACGAGAGAGGCCAGAGGACCTGGGCAGCTGTGCAACTTCTCAGTTTACCCCTTTCACTGTTGCGCCACCAAAGAGCAAAAAACTCCCCCTCCCGTTTCCTCCACAGTCCCAAGGCCTTCATCACACTTAGTTATAATAGGCTGGGCTGCACCAACACAAATGGGTGGAGCAAGACTTAAAATGCTGACAGCAGAAATGATGGGAGGAAACAGTCAAGCTGGAGAAGAGCTGCCTTCTCCCATGAGTTCTCCATCATTAGCCATGCATTTTTGTAATAGAGAGGAGCTAAATTAGCATCTGAAGAGTCAAAAAGTGCAAACAAACAGCAAAAGTGACGATGTGGGAGTTTTCACTGTGCTCACAGGTACACTGAACACCACACACTAAAGGAGCTCCAAAGCTAAAAGGTAAAAAAAAAAAAAAAAAAAAAAAAAAAACCCATACTGAAATTACCAGGCCTTACATAAGGTTTAACAGCAATCTATCAACACACAGTCAACTGCTGTAGTATACAAATAGGAGACTTCTCCAAATTTCAGTCTCACTGAGATTAAGACAAGACATGATTACAAACCTGCCCCAGGTTCTGCATCCCATAAATACAGTTTGGTCTTGTGATTGTCACGCGTCCTGCAGTCAGCGGACCTTACCTCACAGGGACAATCATACAGACTACAAATTGATTTACAAAGGAAAATTCGCAGCCTGTGTCCAGAAACGTAACATCATTGGCAAAATGAGCTCAAGTCATTCCTCCACATGGGTGCCAGGAGAGCAGGCAGAAATGTACACATGCGCAAAAACGACACTAACATATAAAAAAACATGGATGGGGGGAAAAAATTTAAACTAAGCCGTATACTTAATTTCCCGTCCTCCAACTGTAAAACACTAAATACTTTCAAGTGAAAAGCAATTACAGAAATGAAAACAAATGAACATGCAAACATCTGAGGCAATTTGTAAAGCTGTATTCATAAGGTCTATTTTGTATTGCAAAGCAAGCTTAAGACATTTAAAGAACAAACTTGAGAGATGAACCATATATACGAGATTCATCTGTTTCCAGCTGCTGTCTGGCACTGCGCACTAATTTAAACGTGCCTTAATTTAAGCTCCATGATTTCATAACGTGATGCCCGAGGCACGTAATGGATAAGCGTGCTCCTTAAAACAGCATCTGGCTTTCATTATAACTGAACAAATTGCCGGCCACAGTAGCTGCTAAATACATGTCAAAACAAACTGCTCGAGCGCTCTCATCAGCTGACGGCCTGCTCGTCCTTCACAGCGTGTTTGCTCGTTGCGAAAACTGTCCGAAGGGGCAGCACACCAGAACGCACTTCACCAGGCCCTACCCACACGTTTGCTCTTGCCACTAGATTAGAAGGAATGCTGTAGAAAAGCCCTGTTCACACAGGGGGCCACCAAGAACGTAACAGAACAGCTGTGAGGAAAATGCTGGTGGCAAAGTTTCTTACTGCGCACAGGCGGTCTGCCTGTTACTCAATCATTCCTCTAGGTACCCTCAGGCGAGAGTAATTATCCATTACCCCCACGCTACCCAATGGTGTGTCCTGATGGTGTGTCCTCCCACCTTGATGTTCCTGTGATCCACAACGCCACAGAGGTAATAAAACAGAACTTACGACGTCGCTTTTCGTCAATGACTAAGAATTCTGCAAGCAACTGAAGACACATCTCTTCAGGGAGCACTTTAGTAACTAAACATGAACTTTTGCCATAATTCTACTCATTATGTTGTAACTCCAAAGTTGGCCACTTAATTTAAAGTGTGTATCTAGTTGTAATTTTGTGTTGCTTATGTTCTATTTGTGTAACAATTGCCAGATTTAATCGGGTGTACTGTGATATTAGGACAGCACTTATTGTTAGTAGATTCTCTAATACTGATTGACCTCGTTTGTGACATGCACGTGTACTATTATCCTTGTAAGTCGCTTTGGACAAAGGTGTCTGCTAAATAAATAAAATGTAAATGTAATCCTCATCAACATACTGACGTCAATCTTCGTGAAGACATGGCGTGAATCGCATCCATACTGAGGTGGAGGGCCATCTCAAGTAACAAACAGGACTTTTGCACCAACATAACAGGCAGCCTATTTTTGTCCTATCCAAAAGTTGAAGGCTACCTTGAAGGAGAAGATGGGGGAGTGATTCTATGCTAACCACCTCACAGGAAGTACAACAGTTCTACAAGATGAGGTGACTGCAAAGATCCCTTTGTGGCTGTCGATATTATTTGGTACTACAAGGCGACAGGCTATGAGCATACACTGAGAATTTTATAGAAGGCTTCCCAGCTTCCTATAAATATAAAATTTAAACCGAGCTAATATGCATTCATTAAACCGTGCACTGTATAATACATCAGAAGAACTGATATTGCAAAGGTTGCCACGGCGGCAGCATGTAGAACAGTCCATTAGAATACATATGCAGACAGGTCCTCACTAACCTGGGCATGGTGCCCCTTCAGGGAGCATAACCACCAGCTCTATTGAGTTTATGAACAGCACAGGTACGAGGGCTTCTGAAACCTGGACCTTAACAGCGACAGCACCCTCAGCCAGTGGTTTAAGGGCAAAGACGTTGGTCCCCTTGAGAGAGCCAGTGCATCTCCCACCAGTTGAGCTACACTCTAGTCTGTAGGGAAATGCCTCTTGGTGATTTCCATATGTCAGATGAACATCTCTCAGCAAGAGGAGCAAGTATGAGGAACATCCAACTTATGGAGCACCTGACAGAATTCAGCACTCCTCACAACCTTTACACGTTCCTCTAAGGCCCTAAAATAGGATATTTCAAAATGTCAGACATTATTTTTAAAAATAATTAGATGTCCAAAGAATAAAATTTCATGGAACCTTATGCCTAAACCTATTCCTCATATAATTAAATGTGTTTTACAGCAATAAAAACCATAACATGCTGATGCACGCATGCACACAAACACGCGCACGCACACGCACACGCACACACACACACACACACACACACACACACACACACACAATAACAACAACAACAACAACTCTCCAAGCCTATAACATTTAATTTGTTCAAACTCGTTGCAAGTGAGCTGCCCTGTTATTAGGGAGACAGTCTGAGTGTCTGTCAGCCCAGGATCTCGTAGGTGCACACGGCACTGGGGCCCGAGATGGGTTTGGTACAGAAGAAGCAAAGCTGCCAGATGCTCCTGCCACATTCCTGCTATGTGTCTTCCAGTGTCTGCCATAAACTTATTACGCACAGAAACCCCACAGAAAATAAAAAAGTTGCAGCAGTCACTATGCATCTTAAAGCTCTGTGAGAAAAGTAAGAATAAAGTGAAGATAACAAAAATAGATTTGAGTACTATAATCCCTTAGCTTCATTAAGTCTCCACTACCCTTGAGGAAGCTTCTTATGGAAAGGCCTGTCTGCAGCTCAGTTTTTCCAGGGCCCCTTCCTTCTCTCCTCTTTACAATTACTGTACTCATTTCCCAGGAGGAGTATTTCCTGACAAGGGCAGGCAGTCCAATGGCACATCTGTAATTTCTTTAATAGGCAGGTTTGGGCAATGAGGCCTTTAAGTCTCGTCAGCTGTGCTCTGGAGGCGGACTGCCGGCAGGCCTGCTGTGCCTCCTGGGTAATCCGACTCCTCAGAAGGAGCCCAGCAAGGGCAGGGCAGAGGCACAGGGGTCCCTTTTATTTAAAGCCATTTACAGCATCGGGATCCGTGAGCACCACGAGGGTATCGGTTAGCTGGACGCGCATCTGGGTCACGTCTGCAAGTTTGACCCTGGAAGATGGAGCAACTCCTCTAGAGGAAGTTGCATTGCAAGGACTCCTCAACCTGGGGAGAAGAACCGGCATCAAGATCATCGCTGCAAACTTAATCAGACCAGGGAATGGAATGCTTACATCATGGCCACAGAACCCTCTGGCACTCCCCCGACCCTGCTGAGATAATCAGGGTGTGAAACATAGCCCCCCTGCCCATTCATGCTTCACTGATCATTCTCAAAGTGTGTTTAGATGGACAAAGTCGTGGGCATCTCCTGGGCAGATCCCGAGTCATTATACGTTCATCAAAGCATGAAACTGCTTTAACAAGAAGTTCAGGAACACGCAGTGCTGGCAGGATAGCCCAAGAGAGGCCCAATGTTGATGTGAAGGAGTTTTGGCGAGCAAAAAGAAAGTGAGCAGGAGAAGATTTGTATACAAGCTGCTGCCAAGGATGGGAGGCTGGCTGTACCTCCCGCTCTGCTAAGAACCAAAGCTGACACCCTGCACAGCCCTGGGCTTCCAGCATGACCAGGACTGACACAGACTGCATCAAAGTACATCCACTTATGTCTGTGGTATCAGTCAGGAAGGACTGCGGGTTCTTATCAGATTTAGCAGCAAAAAAGCAGCATGCTGCATGGCAGACGGGAACATACAGCATCCGTGCAGACTGTAAACACATAAAGTCAGGGGTTCAAGTACTAGTTAATAAAAAATAATCTGTGCTTGATTGGCTATTATGTTTGTATAAAAACAAAGCATGTAAGGATCCTACTTTGCAATGTTTCTAACGTGGCAGATGGCATGACGGTAAAACAGGTCTGACTTGGCAGGCCCCAAACTCGAGGTCTCAACCCGCTTCAGTACAGTAGCAAGGAAATATCTCTGTTCTTAACATATGGCTCAGTGTGGAGGAGAGCTCAGTGTTCTCACCATCTGGCTGAAGGAGGTGTGCGGTACAAGTTCTTGTGCGGTACAAGTTCACCAGGTGAACCTGTACTTGGTGATCTCAATGATTAGAACATCATGCTGGAATGCTGAAGTCTCCTGGTTTGAATCGCAGCCCAGCCACCAGGTGTGTCTTTGAGCAAGACATAGTAACGTGTGTGAAATGTTATTAATTGCTTTGGATAAAAGGATCTGCAATAAATGGAAAAGTATATACCGGTAACACTGCCATCAGGTGTAAGGTCAACGCTGTGGCCATGTACTCAAAAATGTTTTAATGCAACACACACCCAACACTGTACACTTTCCACATGACTGAATAACTGAGCAGCGCGTGCACACGCACACGCACACGCATACACGGGTTCACTTGGTCATTCTCTACCATCTGATAGCTTCCGTTGCTAAGTGAGCAGACTTCTAAAAATAAACAATAAACATTTACAACTATTTCAGACTTTCGTTCCTAATTGCCATATGCAGATGGCCCCACTTTCATTAAAAAGAAAATCTAAAGAACCAGACTGAGAATTGTTTGTATAACATAGTAATTAAAAATTAAATTAGGCTTCATCGCTATGTTCATAACCTCTATTTTTTAATTAGCGTCATGTATTACAGTCAAGTCAATTTATGCTGCCCTCATTTGTGCAATTTAATATACGTACAGCCTGACACCTTTAGACTGTAACACTTACATGTGGTGAAAAACCCTTCACTTAATTTTACTAAAACAGGAGCAAATTAAAACAGAGGAAACCAATAAATAGCAGCTTCAAGTCTCCAATACCACTATTACACTAAAACTGCAGTGTCATTAAAAGCACCCCGAATGGTACACAGAACCAGAAAAATCTCAGCATACCAATTTTGAGGATGGTTAGATTACCAGCGTGTGTGTGGGCAATTCTGCATTAACTGCTTAAATTTAGATTACAAATGAATCTGAGGTCCATGACCATCTCATCTCACTCTGTAATCCTTTATCCTGTGCTGAATCTCATTTTACCCTGACTATCTTCCTACTCCATTAGCTTTCCCCATCAAAACAGTTCAAATTTAGCCACCCTCACTAATGAAATCACAGTACATTTGTCACTTGCTTTTCTCACCTTGCGCATGCTTCAGTCACCCTCCAGTTCAACATTAACGTGGCTTTTTAGTTCTAGGTAAACAATGAGAGTGACATTCAGAGAGTGACTTCTACCACAACTGGCTCATTCGTAACAAGGAAGAGAAACACGACTGGAGAACGGGATTACAGCTCGTTTGCAAAACATCTCCACATTTAATCTTACTGGCCTACAGAATCGACATTCCAAAAACTTAATCTCGCTGACATACTATAAGAGTGTATATAGAACTCCAGATCACTACCAGGACTGGTGTGACGTTTCAGTTAGTAAACGTCTAAAACCTGACACAGCAATCTGAACATATTTCAGGTCAATAACCACAGCAAATAAATTACATGAAAGGAACATTGGTTTAAAAAGTGTACATGACATATGATGATTTTCCTCTCTTCTTCTTCATCATCACCACCACCACCACCACCACCATTACTAATGATGCACTTGCGATTACAACCTTAACACTACTGCACCTACTGACTAGCACTGCTGCTGTTGGTGCTAATGCAAGGAGGTCTTGAGAAACGGCAGAGAAACCGTCTGAACATTATGAGTCTGCCGTCAACAGTTTCACCTTCACCGGAATCATGTAGAAATGGCACAGGATTTAGAACTATGAAGACAACACAAGTAGGCATACTTCACTGCATGCAAAACCAAATGATGAAACTGGATGAAAGATGAAACTGAAGTGACAGTTTAGGGGTATTTGTTTACCGTGAAAATTTACATAGCTTTAAACTTTCCCAAACTTTGCAAATTGGTGTCATCTCTGAAACCGATGGGACACAGGGAAGGACTCCAGCTCAACTCCACAGTTCGGTGCTGGTTTCGTAAATAAACTCAACACTTCTGGTTAAGATCCTCCTCTGAGACCTGTCATTAAAAGTACCATGAACAAGACCCTGTGACATTAAATGGTCAAGAATCAGGGCAGACATACCTGAAACACAAAGAACATGCAGCGTTCGGCCCACTGCAAGGGCTCAAAAGCACACCCTGCTGCACCTGCCCCAACAGGCACTGCCACTGCAGCAGCTTCCGGTTTGGGGGGGTTGGGTGGAGGTTAGGTGGGGACTAACACATGCACCGCATGCCATCTATGTACAAAAGCCCAACATGTGATACAACACAGCCTACGACCAAGCGTCTTTCTCACCTGGCTATCACATGACCAGGAACAAACAGGAGTCTTTCAGAACTTGTCTATTGGCGAGGGGCCAGTTGACAAGTTTTTCTGATGAGAGATGACAAATGGGTCTTCCTAAAATTTGTCATTCTTTGGAAAGGTCAGAAAGTGACCCGACTGTCACTGTCCACATCGTGGAGGGTTATTTTTAGACGGCGACAGCATGACCACTCAGAACACGACGGAGAGCATGACTAATCCTGCACACGTGACCGACCGGGCCAGAGCTCCCTTCCCTGCGTTTGTGCTCTTCATTGCTCAAAGCTGCTAGCCTAACAACCGCATCCTGAGGATCACAGGGAGTCAAGAACACCGCTGTGCTCCTAGGCAACAGCATCATTCATTCTTACACCATAAACGTTAAGTCTAATTATTCAGAGTCCACCTTCCTCTTTGCTCCCAACTCAAAACGCTGCACGTCCCTGACCTTTGAGACTTCAGAATGAGTGACCTTTCTTTCCAACAAATCCAGACGAAGGCTTTTCGTCCTTTCTGATGCTGGAAAAGGGATTCACAGTTTTCCTTTTGAAATGCATAAAGACTTGCTAAACACTTGTAATGCTAACAAAACGCTCAGCCATACCATGAGCAGTACCTCTGCCTATCTCTTGACAATGAAGATGACCAGGAGGCAAGTGCTAACTCCCATCTCTTTCTCTAGAGTTAATTCTGAAAGAACGTGTTAGAAATAGTCTTTCCCAAACAGATCAATAACTTTACTACAGCTACAACTAATCTGAATGAGTCCAATTTGCTAAATCTTCTCCCCATTCTGCAAACTTTCAAGGTGAAAACTAAATGCACCGAGTGGTATTTATCACATATTTCAACATTAATTTCCACTGCAGGCTGTGACAATAATTAAAGCGATATAGTTCTAATTAAAATTGGCAAGCTTGTTTTTTTTGGAAAGCTAGTCTTGAGAACACAGCAGCCCGTGTGCTGTGAGAGGCACTGCAATCAGAAGCAGTTTAATATTTCCCTAGTAGGTTTCGCACTGCCAGACTGCCTACAACGATGGGCTGCTCAACAGCTTTGCCGATCATAAACAGGAGCAGCTCACGAATGCTTGATCAGCCCTTTACTTGAATAACAAAAATACTTATTCAATATTTTATTCTTTTTATTCTGCTCTGGGCCTTCCAGCATGAGCAGAGACAGTGATAGCTATTCCAAATTGATATTGCACTTTTCTTTTTCTTTTTTTTTTTTTGCCTTGTAGGTCGGCTGCCAAAAAAGGACAAAGAACTGAGGGTACTACCAGGAGAAAACGCCTGTCTCCTGCCAAATGCTGAAATAAATAAATAAATACATAAAAATTTATGTTCTTTTTGAAGCAGAGACTTTTTAGAAGACACTCCGTTGAGCACTGAATCCATGTATTGAATAAAAAGAAGGGGTGGGGTGGAGGGGGAGGGGGGTGGTTTGAAAACAAGGACACACAGATGACAGGAAGTTCAGCCCAGTGGTTTATAACCTCTCAGAACCAGAGCAAAGAGACACATATTTACTGTGGGAGGAGCATAAAGCAGAAACTACCTGGCAAAAAATGCCAGTGACACTTTCCACTGGTTAATTATGGCACTTTGACCACCAAAAGCAATGCTCTGCTCATTAGAAACACTTAGAAACAAGAACTGCCATTTAACTACATAGCTGGCTTTGTAGGCTATACAATATAGTTTAGCACACCCGGTCCTGCCTGTCCTTAGTGCATGTTATACCGAAACTAAGTAGCAATTGCGAACTTTACCACTGTTCACCTATGCTAGTCAAGATAAAGAAATGTGATTTTATCTACACAAACATGCAGTTCAAACAGCTCACTTTGAGCAGAGGGTGTGTCAGGCATGGAAATCCATACCTCAAGAGTGTAGACGGAAGGCGTCAGCCTCAACCAAGTGCGTAATGTAGGCTTACGTATGAGGGGGCAAGTCACCCGGTGGAGCCTGAACTGTCACAGGCCACAGGAGGATGCGTGACATCTTGGATCAGCAAATGTAAGCTAAAGACCCCAATCATCAGCACAGTGAGAAGCGACCCATGACCGGTTGTGTTACTGTACACCATGACATGTCATCACATGATTCATATGCAGCACTAGTACAGGGCAAATATATTGAGCATCCTCTGTTAAAAAGTATAGGAAAAAGGATTGAAAACCTGTTTACATGGCACTGTAAGAATGGGAAATGGACACATACATACAGGGTACACGTAGAACTCCACGCCCCTAGAATAACGGTAAATTTGAACCACCATGATAAAGGATACCCTCCTAACAAAACTGCTTCTAAAATAAGCTATATATACATATTTGCACAAAGATTATAGGACGGAAAGACACGGGACTGTTCAGTAAGATCAAGCTGCCTCTTGAAAACGTGGACTCTCTTAAAAAAACGTTATAACAACCTCTGGATTCTGTACCATTTACCCACTCAGCAGAATGAGCTAACGAAATGTCGGATACACATCACACCGTAACAATATGATCGCATTCCATTTGAAAACATAGCAGGGAAAGCAGAATTTTATTCGCACAACACAGTACCAACGGGCAAATAATTAATTTCATGTCAACTATACCTGCAACGACGTAAGAACGTAGAACACCGTTTAAGACATGGCTATGATGTAACACCTACGAATGTGTGCTGACAGGGTGGGGATGCACAGGTATTTGAACTTAAATTCAGAAAATGTTGAGAAATTATTTTCTTTAGAGTAACATGATGGGCATCTTGTAGCTCCACCTTTTTAACGCCACCAGTCACCATGTTTGCGTTGTCCCAGGGCCTGAAATTCAGTTTTTAAAATGATTAAAAGGAATTCACCCTTATTGGCCTGACATGGGGGAAGAGGGTTCAAGATATTAACATAGACTGTATGAACTATGTATTACGTAAATGTATTTGAGACAAAATGAGCAGTTAAAAGTTAGTTTTCATTCTTTGTCATCAGTTAGTTGTGACATGCTTTGTGTAGAAAAGTCTAGAGTCTCTATACTTTATACAATCATTTAGTTATAAAAGATTAGCTTAGCCATGCTGAGCTCCTCCCCACCCCCCAAATACAGACTTCTTGAATTCCCTGCTCTAAATGATCTAATATGAGTATAATGTCACATCACATCACATTATATGGAAGTATGGAAGTTTTTTTTTTGTAAACTAGTATAGCAGTTACAATATTACTAATATGGCAGATTACTTGCAGGGACGTCCTGAATTGTGTACTGTCAACTAGTGGGAATTATTAAAAATGAGAATTATAAAATAAAATTAAAAAAAACTGGACACTGCAAGTATGTATTACGTAGTTTCATAAGCATGTTGAAGAAGACTGACGGACACTATACAGTGGTGACTTTGAAAGTACCTTGAGGTAAGAGCTGATTAGGCCTAAACTTTGATGCACTGCCTCTGCTACATGTCAGAGTGGATAAGTGTTTGGAAAACCACCAGCTATGTTTGCTCTTACTACAGTCAAGCAGAAGTACAGCAGCCTGACTCAAAGGGTAGAGCATCAGGCTGGTGTGTGGAAGTCTCCTGGTTCTAACCCCAGCCTGCTGCCAGGTGTGTCCTTGAGCCAGACTCTCAGTGCTGGCTCCCTAGGTGCTGCATGTGGCTGCCCACAGCTCCCCCAGGGGGATGGGTGAAATGCAAAGAAGAAATTTCATTGTGACAGCTATGTGTAACATGTATATGTGCGTAATTACAATAAAAGTTGATTATTTTTATACTGTAGAGCATCAAAAACACACTATACAAGCTATAGCATGAAATCTGTTCTTTGAATCCACCAAACTTTATTTCCCAGCAGAAATGTACAGACAATCATTATGGGTTATCAAATGAAAACCCTTAGTTATCAATTACTATTCAACATTGCTACTGTGCACAACCTTAATTATGACGTACTGGATGTACGACAATCACACGACACTGTCAGAATAGCTCTACGAGTCTCACGGACCAGCGCTGCAGCCACAAATGGGAAACGGCTGCCAAGAAAGCAATAAACGGTCAAACATCGTTACATTTTCTCGCAACAATGATGTAGCAACTACGTAGTCACCATTGCAGCACCTCCCGTCGGGGCCGTAAAGCAAGCACTGAGAGGAACCTTGTTCTACCCGTCCCACAACACGCGTGTGCAAACAGGATGGCTCCTTGGGAGCAAGCTGCGGCATAGACGGGGGTGGGGGAGGGGCGCGCTACTGAACAGCACCGTTGTCCCAGGACAAGGGGGAGGGCGGGAGGGCAGGAGGGCGGTAGCGACAGGCGCAGCATCAAAGTCACGCAGCCCACTTTGCCAAAGACCTTGCCCTCTGAACATTAACGTAGGTTCCCACAACTGAACGACAGTTTCTTACCACAAGCAATCAAGTTAAACAACAGCAGAACAACAACTCCATTTTAAACTAAATCAGCCCAAAAATGTTTTGTCACAGCAACATTCAACTCATTTTGATCAATCCGTATTTCAAGGCTGCTCATTCACCATTGTTCACTTGCAGCGTTTCTGTTGTGAGTCAGTCTGTAGTTAAAATGCCTGTGTAACTGCACAGATCCCCATGCACTACCTACATTTTTTACAACTCATTGATCTATTTGTGTTGTACTGTGTGTCTATATCTGTTCTTGCTCCCCAAAGAGCATTCGTGCATGTAAGAATTTCATTGCATCTTGTTGCACAAGAAAATAAATTTGAGCGCAGAAACTGGAACAGTGTGACACTGTTCCAACTAACAGCATGATAAATGCAAGGTTCAGCCTAGAAAAGGAGAGACCACAGAGTGTGTGGGATGGCAATGGTTTTGGTGGAAACCAAAACCTTCATTCGATTTTCAGTTGAGTCTCAGACGTGTATAAGAACAAAGCCGATGTGATAAAACCAGCCTGCTTCAGTGCACACCCATGATTACCACAACTACCATTGGAGACGCTAGCACTATGTTCTGCACACTTAGTTGTTTATCACCATCCCTTCTCCTTCTTTAGAGAAGTTTAGAGAAGATAAAGACCACACCCAAACCAGGAACCTGATGCTGGTCACCAACGTACACAGTAAACACAATGCAGGAGTGCTGGCATAGGCACCCTCAACAATCATTAGGCTGACCAAGGATGCAGAGTGTGGAACAGCACTTAGCTCTAGATGACACTATGGTTTCACAAGCTGGTGTAGCAGCACACCCACCACTGGAGACTTGAATGTGGAAGGCCAGGCTCCACGGCTCCATCCATAGCAGGATAAACAAAGCATGCGAAAACGCCATGACATATCCTCTATGCTCTGCTTCAACCGCTTTCAGATGAAGGAAACCGAAATGAAGCCTCTCAAAGATTATTTCAGCATGGGTGGGTGACAGGATAGAGAGACATTACCTGTCACAGGGAACTCAAAGATAGCTAGGTGCAAAAGGATGGGAAATTGTTAACTCTCACAGCAATTTCTATTCACAGGGACCACACTGGCACTAAAAAACCTAGGAACCCAAGTCCCAGAAAGCTTTAAAACACCAAGCTATTGAATTCTGCCTAAATCTTGCTCATTAAAAAAAAACCTTGACATTTTCCTAGAATGCTCACGTCAAAACTGCCAGTCGAATAAAGGGTCAACTTATTACAGTTTTAGATAGAAATTATCTATCATTCCATATATAAATAGAACATAATAAAATATCGTACCCTGGTAATTGTCCCATCAGGCCTATTTAGATCAACAAACCAAAGGAGGCTTGCATACTCCACTCTGTAGGGAAAGAAACACAACCTTCCAGTACAATAAATAAATTACACAGCCCTGCAATTAATACCAGCAAATATGGTGCACAAAGTAGTTTGCAGCAAGAGCGTTAAAAATGCTGCCCGTGTATTCTGTCCAACCGTAGCCCAACTGCTTGGTATTACCTTTGGGAAACAGAGACAGAATAATAATAATATTCTGACAGAGACACTCATATCTCGGCCAAAACGCTGGGAAACAAATCCTGTTCCGTATGATACCCCCCCCCCCACAACTATGTGGTAAAAATAACCTCTCTACAAAAGGAAAAGACAGACACAGAAACCCATTACTGAAAAAAATATCACTACCACCCAAACACACTTACCTCTCTCACCTTCATAACTCCCCCCATATTAAAAAAATTTGGTTTTGTTTTACATGAGCAATGACTTTACTCAGACAAACGTAATTTTCTCCATGATAAAAAAATAAAAATTAAACGCATCTTTTATCACTTGAAATTAATGCAAATCATAATATGTGCAAAACAAACACCACATTTTAATTCCTGCACACTGTTCTGAACAATTATTGAAATCAGCACTGGTCTGCGGAAACCCAAAGCTGTTCAACAGTCACTTTCCTCACAGTTATGCAAAAAGTCTTTTATTCATTTCCTATGAACTGCAAAGACGGTCTGGCTGGCTTTAAAACACATGGGAAACAGTACCTCACTGGTCCACACATGGTCAGTGTTTTTGGGTTGGAAAAACTATGCTAATTTTTGTGGTGCAATTGTCTGCTTTCTTGCAGCCAATTACAGCCCACATGGAAGATAGAGACAGTTTCAGAGGAGATGCATAATTTAATTTGACTGGTTGGATAACTTGGTAAATGAACCATACTTTAAAAAAATGTGCAACACAAAACCTTTTTCTTTCAGCAAAACACAAAGCAACAGAGTAAATGGTCCTTAAAGAAGATACCTATACCACTGCTATTTATACTTCCACCATGTTATATACCATTGCCTATACTGCTCCTATTTATACTTCCACAATTCTATACACCAGTGCCTATACTGCTTCCATTTATACTTCTACCATTCTATATACCAGTGCCTATACCTCTGTGATTTATACTTCCACCATTCTATATACCAGTGCCTATACTGCTTCCATTTATACTTCCACCATTCTATATACCAGTGCCTATACCTCTGTGATTTATACTTCCACCATTCTATATACCAGTGCCTATACTGCTTCCATTTATACTTCCACCATTCTATATACCAGTGCCTATACTGCTCCCATTTATACTTCCACTGCTAACAGCACTGTACTGTGCACACACACAAGTACACATAGAACCTTAATGCTGAAGTGGCACAGACTGTTTGGTTTCATCTTTTACTCTCGCTTTAAGATAGTAAGACATCCAATGCATTCAGTAGTACAGCAGTCCTCCTACAGTGAAAAGGAAGCCCATGTTACAGCTCTAATACTCCCTTTGTGTGTGTGCGTGTGTGTGCGCACAAATGCATCAGTGTGTATGTGTGAATACCTTGAGGCATAATGGCATTATGTATGAGAAGTAACCTAACTTATGCTGTGAGCTTCTAGAGAGCAGGTCGAACAGCAGCTGTTTCAGTAAGTGGTTGAAAATGGATGGACGGAAAACTGCTGGGGATGAGCTGCCCATACATCACTGTGACAGTAATGTCAATACATCACATACATAAGCAGTGTGCACTTATTCCAAAGGATTCATAAAAGTACCTGGTATATCTGCAAATGCATCCGCTTGTACATACTCTCAGATCATAACCTTGTAAATATGACAACATTAAATACAGGCCTATATATATAGACATCAATTTGCTAAAGGCAGAAATGTACTTTAATCCTTAAAAAACGTTTGCTCAGAGATGTGTGTGTGTGTGTGTGTGTGTGTGTGTGTGTGTCATCAGTTCATGCAAATACAATTTCCTCCTTCTGCTTCAGCAAAAATCACAATTATCATCTTTTTTATATTTGTCAAAAAACATATACTGTATAGAAAAATGTATTACTACTGCGACTACTACCACCACGACTACATTTCAAGTTTTAATTTTGTTGGAGCAGCACACTTCAGCTGTCAGCTCTCTGTGATCTCCCAGCCGTCCAATAAGGTGACAGAAGCAGGAGAGCTCCCAGCTGGAGCTTGTGTGGGAACTGAACATACCAGTCCACTGAGAGTGTGCAGAAACCTCTTCGAGAAACCATCCCCCTACACCCATGTACACACGCAGCACTTGGGAAGCATTCTCCACGGTGGTCAAGGCTGACTGAGACATCAACTTTAATCAAGAGACGGTTCTGCTCTTAAATAAAAACATCTCAAAACTGTCCCACTACAGGAGGCAGTAAGCAGACCCCTCAATATTGTGGAGCAGCTTCAACAGACCATAATTACACAACAAAAAGCCAGACACAGTCCCTGCTCAATTTCCACAGTTCATCACTCAGTGGCACTGACTCAGGTCAGGCTGTGCACGCACACACACACACACACACACACACACACACACACACACACACACACACACACACACACACACACACACACACACACAGGATGTACCTTGGACACTCACAGGTTGCACAGCAGGTTAACTCTGGTCACCTCTTTTGTCTGCAAAAAGAGTATTAAGCTGTTGCAGAGCTTCCAAAAAAATCCACATTTCAACCATTAAATTCTGGAGTGGACAGGCTCGGGTAACATACTGTCAGTGATGCAGGAACTGGACAAGTTCCCAGTATTCTGGAAACATTCTCTTTTTCCTTATTCTAAACAGGGATACAGCAAAAATATTAAAAAAGGACAACCTGAAATAGCAGTCATGATACTACTGTAATCAATGAAGGAACTTTGCAATTAACATGTTAATATTAAGCAATTTCCATTAACTCCCTGTGCATGTAAGCCTATTCATACCAGTATTCCCAATTCCTCATATTGCAAAGTCAGAATCAACAATAAAAACAGGTTTTTTGGAATTTTGCGATGAAAATAAGGATAAGGCAGCTTAAGACTTCCCACCTTGCCATAGACAATTCAACGTCATATTAATCTAAGTATTTTGTGGCTACTGCAAACATATCACAATATAGTGGATGGGGAAATCAATTAACTACTTGAAAAGAATAATTTTGCCTTCTCTGCCAATACTGAAGAACATTTGGTACTGTTGCCATATGGATTCAGCTGTTTAACTGTTGACCTCAGGAAGCCCAGAGCACTTTAGTCAGCAGGAAATGGCTTGGGGGACACAAGGTCCCAAAGGCAGAACACTTCTTAAGTGACATTCACAAACACCTACGTGTGTGTGAGAAAGACAGCGAGCGAGAGCAAGAGAGAGAGAGAGAGAGAGAGAGAGAGAGATACTCCCAGTAATTTTCAGACCGACAGGCTTCTATACTTGTAGAGAATACCAGACGTGCCTCCTCCACATCCCCACACCAAATCAGAATAGCAATGTCATCTCATTAGTCATCTTATCAGTCACCTGAAACAAAGCCACCACCAGAAAAAACAAACTGAAACTAGACGCATTAGGCTGAGCGTCAAAGTATTACAAAAGAACAAGATTTAAGTGACAGAAACCTACACAATTATCTTACATCACAGAGGCTCCAAACTGCAAAAGCAGGTTATAGTGGTGTGTATTCCCCCACTCCCAGAAGAAAAGTCTGGCAGACAGCTTTCTGTAAATCCATCTAAGACATGGAATCTTAAAGGAAATTATTAATAATCTACTTGCCTTTTTGAGCAGTAGGTTCTATGACAGAACAAGGGCAAATTTCAACAGAAAAGCCAGGCTGTTCCCCTCATACAAGGAACAGAGGAAACACACTTAGCTCCACTGCAACTTCACAGATGAATGCATTTTCAGCACAATAAAAAAAAGCTTACAAGAGGACACATCCGACCTTGAATCTTTGAAGAACTCCAGCCAGACTGTCTGCCCGCTGGTCAAGGCCTGTTTCTTCTTCCAAGACCATGTAGTACTGCACAACTCTTACAGTAGATCATGGTTTCCAAGTTACTGAGAAAGATATTACACACATGCACGCACACACGCACGCACGCACGCACAGGAATGTTTTCTCCATCTCTCTGCTTTGCAGTGCACACAGCACACAGTAAAACCGCAGTGGTATCGAAGTGCGAGCATACAATATAATGATAACCGGCTTCAGTAACTATAAACAGGATAAGAGGAGAAAAACAGAAACACAAAGGGACGATATTTCAAACAGTCATCTAACAAACTAGAGGAAAAGTCCTTTGTGACATTGATACATCATGCCTAAAAAGGTTCAGTCATGTAAAATGCAGGGTCGTGTTAATGACAGCTAAATTTCATCTTCATTTCACTCGGTTTCTTTTATTAAGCATTCAAAAAAAACTGACCTTCTCACCATCAAAGGACTCTCATGAACACCAAAATACCCGGATAAACGAATTTGCCACTGTCCCTTCTTTAATTAATCCAGACCATTACATTTTTCCTGAACAGTAAAAGCTTTCTGTTTCAAAGTCAATTGATCCACATTTATGTACGTCTTAAGCTTTTACTTTTAAAGCTGTATTTAAAAAAAAATAAAAATTTTAAGTTGAGAACAGGGGCCGGTTAGAAGACGAGGGCAATCAAAAGTAACGTTATATGCAAATTCACTCATTTTTACCAGATTTTCTGCACTCTGCCAATTTACAATTAGGTTTAGCTCACCAGTCAAGTTAGAATGCACTTAATGCCTCAGGAAGTATATGATAAAATTATGATAGGAACTCAAAATGAGCTCAAATGCATCACAACCAAGTGTAAGACAGCTACAGTTCCACAAAAGACTTGCTCACAAAAAAGCCTCATCTTTCTGCATCGGTGCTGATGACAAGCCTTATATCTGCTGAAATCATTGCTACGTGGTCTCCTTTGAAAGGCTAGCATTATAGCAACATTCTCACTACATGAAAGACAGTTCTGCAGCACCATGATGCTGTGACACTAGAGTTAATGACAGATGAAGGAAGACAAAGACAAACCAATCTCATGAAACTTTTAAGTGCCACAAACAGATAGCAGCAACTACTAAATGCAACATGAGTAGCACTTGGCAAAGCAGTACTGTTAGCATTAGTTCTGCTGTGATGTCATTAGCTGCAAGAAGACCACTAATAGTGGAACAGCCGACACAGGCAGCTACGGCAGTGGAACTGCAGGAACAGCCGACACGGGCAGCTACGGCAGTGGAACTGCAGGAACAGCCAACACGGGCAGCTACGGCAGTGAACACAACTGTGGTACCACAGTCCTTTTCAGGAACGGCAGGATATCCATGGACCTCCGTGACATTCAGCTACAGATGCAGAGACTGAGAGGCAGATCCAAGTGCCCTGCCAGGCAAGAGACAATTTTACCTTAATGAACTTCCTCCAGAAAACACCAGCCGGAAAGACATCATACCTGTGATAGCAGAAAACCGTGGCAGTTCCATTCATAATACCTAAACTGTCAACAAGCTTGGCGTTGATGAAAAACTTCCACATTCTTGGGTCCATTCCAAACCAGGCCCAAGTTCAATAAAAATGCACAAGTCAAATTCCTACCTACAACGACATGACTGGTCAGAGGCAAACCCCACAATCGCAGAAAAAGTTAAAGGCACACCAATGACATAAGTATGTAGAATTCTCTAGAACCTGTAACACACATTATTCCCTAGATTTCCAAACTATTTCTGTTTATTAAACATTTCTGAAAGGTGAAAACTTCAAAAACCATGTTGTGTGAGTATAAAATGCTCTTGTGAACTTCAAAAAGTGCTTTCCTTAAACACACATTCACTAAATTTAAACCAAGAAGAAAGAATTCTGCTGCATTAAGATAAGAAAAGGGGGATTGTGCTCTGTGTGATAGCACCCATTTCCTCTCCTGGACAGCAACCTGCATGGTGTTCTTCATAGCTGATTAGAGCCAACATGTGCTGCACGTTGCCTTTCAACTGAAATACATCTCAAACAGCACACTGACCTGAATGGGAGATGAGGCAGACTTCATTTTGCTTTGTGGAATAAACACGGCTACAGTTACACATCACCCTGCAGTCTCTGAAGGATGAGCACCCCCTGCCTTGTCACTCCCAGAGTCTCAACGGGGGGGGAGGAGTGTGAAAGCGCTAAACCGAACACACACACCCACACAAAATAACTTAATTCAAGGGCAACATGTTTGAAATACACTACCTGTATCTTTTTAGTAAGTCAAGTAATTAAGAAATTCTATAATACAATCTCGGACTAATCGTTTCAAAGTACTTACACCAACCATGGCTACTTTAATAATGAAACCAATTTAAATGTAACAGCATCACATTTATAGTACCATTTACATTTAATAACTAAAGTGCACCATAACATGTATATTGTTCTTAACGGCTGCATCAGCAAAACGGCTGTATAATGAGAGAGTTGAGCAAGACTGAGCTCAGAGCAGGACATAACACTCACATACCCTCACGTTCACAGCCTGCCCAACTGCCACGCTTCTGCTCGCTGAGTCACTGACTTCAAGATTCCATATTCGTGCAGTGACTCTCAGTCGTTATACAGCTGATTCATTTTCACCAGCATGCTCACACTCCCTGTGACTCTTCCTCACACTTTTGTAGCAATCGATTAATTTCATGCATGCAAAAGCTGAGGCTAATGATTTCGCCAATAAGGCGACTCAGCCACAAACCACAAAAGGGCCACCGCCTTCAAATCAAAGCCAAACACAAAGAACGCCTAAACTTAATGGCAACATTGAAAATACCCCAGCAAGGCCGTGAGAGGATTTTTTTTTTTTTTTTACTTCTCACAAGGACATGCAAGAGCAGCCATGATGCAGAATTTCACAACCCTTTCTCACTCTATGATTATGTGCACACAGTCAAATCTTAAGATTTTAACACTGAATACAAAGCCTAGAGGACCAAATACAATATATCCACTGGTTTAGGATATTTATTAGAATGGCAGGACTAATTAAGAGAGCTTGTGAATTTTAAGAACGCATGTCTAGCTCAAAATGAAGAATCTACATGCATTTCAAACACACACAGTGCACACTGACAACGACAGATTAATATATATAATAAAAAAAAAGGTTAAGGTTAAAAAGGACAGACGACATGCCGTTGCACTTCTCCTGAGAATCCAAATGTAGGTACGCAGCCATGAACCAGAAGTCAGAGCTGCTCTGATGGCTAGAGGCTACTGAAAATTGACGTTAATAATTGTCTTAAAAAAATAAATTGGACAGGAAACAGCAGGATTTTCTCTCAAGCCAATGACATTTATTCCCACAATGAAAGCATTCGAAGATATGGGCAGGTGGGGGGGGAGACAGACTTGCTATAAATCAACGTTCAAAGACGATGGGTTCTGCTCACTCAAGGAAAATCAAGAGTGGAGGTTGCAGCTTGTGGGAAATCGGGCACTGTCTGACACTGACTTGACACTGTTATATTCATGCAAATATCAGGCAAGTTCAAAGCAGCTCTCCCCATAAAACTGGCTGCAAATATGCAAATAGCAAGACAATGGTGCCACTGGCCCCAACGCATTCCCAAAGGCTAGGCAGTGATCAAAGGCTTTGTGTGGAGAACTTAGACCACCATATTTCACGAATTCATGCGATTCATGCTGGAATTAATTCACTTCCCATTACCATGATTGTCCACGCATTATAAACCAAATGTTTGCTTCTACAGCAACTATGAAATGAAGTTCCCTGCTTGCTTACCTGGTGAGTGAACATGAAACTTCAAATGACTACATGAAACCTCCACTGGGAAACAAAGGATTAGAAAGATAACAAGCACAGGGGATCCTCATTTATCACGACAGCGTAGCTTTCTTCATCTGAACAATAAACCGACAGAAAGCAAGAGGAGGAGGAGGAGGGTGTTGACATGGTTCAGACAAGTATGATTGACACTGTACCCACCTTCTCACTAAGAATGTCTGAACTGCAAAAAAGTGCAAACTGCACATAGTTTTAGGGAAATCATGTAGAATAGCTACCATATATATGGGATAAATTATCAAAAGTCCAGCCAATTTACAGTGGCTTTGTATGCTATTAAATGCTTCACTAAATCGCTCACTACTGACAACAAAACTATCCATCTTAATAGGTAATCATAACTGATGTTTTCTTAAATTGTACTTAGTAAGGGTGCAACGAATTACAAAACTTAGAGTTCGGATCGTATCGGTATTTGAGTCATTGATCCGATTATTTTTCAGATCAGCAAAAAAAAAAAAAAGTGGCAGATATAATATTTATTTGTATCCATTTATTACTTAAAGAACAGATGCGCAAAGCAACCAAATGTAGGTCGTATTCCATTAACTGCATTTTATCACACAAGGTAAAAGTATGCCAAGTGTAAATCCAGCGAAAACACCACTTACCTAGTTAACATTTTTATGTTAGCTAACAAAAGCTGTAAAATATGTAAACACTGAAGGAATACACAAATTATGTTTGAGAACTTATTAAATATTTTTGCTTAGAAACAAAATGGACGACACGTTTTGATTCTCAAAATGAAAAGAAAAAAATATGACGCATTCGTGTACCCAAATTAAAATTAATATATAGAATGAAAAACACCTTTAACTTCTGAATTTATCATCACCAAAGCACCTTCTTGAATTTCCCTCCCGACTGTCAACAGGATTAGCGGTCGTGGTTTAAAGACAAAAAACGACGTGTTGGACAGTTTAATACCCGGCCGTCATACCCTACGTTAATCCAGGAACACTCGCTTGCCCTGACTTTCCCAAGTGACATCTTTTCACTGCAACTCTACATCGAGATTTAGGGAAATACTTTAAAAGGTTATGACAGCGCTTGTCACAAATTAACAGCAGCAATAGTAAAACTGTATTTCCGATAATGATGGTAAAACTTTAATCTACGGTTCAGGTGCATGCCGAACATTGGAGGGGATCTGTATGGACCATGGATGTACTACGGTCTGTTACAGCACTAGTACTCTGTAAATTAATTTGCTTATGACACATGCTGTAAAACCAATACTGCCAGTTACAATAAAACTATGCTTTGTAAGACTGCCATATAACTTTCATGGATTTGCATTTCAGTATTAAGCACAGGAATATTCATCTGTTGAGCAGTATCTCAAAATGGTAGCAAATGCAGAAGGTCATGTTCGCGGCTGTTGGCTCAATGGGTACGACATCTGGCTGGGATGCAGATGCCACCCAGTTTGAATCTCATTCAAGCTACCATGTGAGTCCATCAGCAAGACGCTGAGCTGCATGCTGCTCCCTCAGGGGATGGGAAATACAGAGAACCAATTTCACTGTACCATGTATGTGCTGTAACATGTATATATGTACTCAATGACAATAAAAGCTCTTCTGTATGGTGAAATGCTGGTGACACAGACAGGATAAATACAAGTAACATTCATATTGTGATGGAAATAGGCTGATTAAAGGAAAGGAATTAGCACGTTATAATGTTCAAACACAACAGGACATGTTTGTTTCTAACATGTTACCACAACGTTGTGAACAAACTGAAGGCTTCCCTGTACAGACTGTGAGAGCATCTTTGTAGTTCCAACCTTAGCCAGGACTGGGGCACCGTAATAATATATTCTAACCCCAAGGCTGGGCCTCCTTGCTCTTCCCAGGATTCCTTGTTTTACGTTGGTGTGTCATGCTCTTCCCAGTGCAACAACAGACTCCATGACAACAAATGTTTTCTAGATGTCAGGTCTTGATCTGGACCACATGACCGAGAGACACACGACTCCTGCTGTTGGGCAAATACATGACCATAAGTTAAAATGTACTTTATTAAGAGATTTATAACATATAATACCAATTGTCTTACTTCACTGTTGTTATATTTACAGCACCAATGGACTTCATTAAGCAATGGTTTAAGCCCCCAAGCTTTTCAAAGCACTGTATAAAATAAAACCCCAGCAGGAAGCTGACAGAATCATTACTTTAGTAGGTTAGCCTTAACTAGTCTAAGCAGTAAACACATTAAATCATACTGGCACTGGCCAGACAGGCATTTCTCTCCTCCATTTGTGTCTAAGTAAAGAACTTCTTTCTTATCAGCAGACAGTGCAGCATTTGGGACTACAGGCCAAGTGGAAATGCTGAACCAACTGGCATTTGGGAAATACCAAAACCATCTGGGCTGTGAAAAAAGAAGTGTCAGGCATCTGAAGACTGAGACAGCCTTGCTCCAACCTGTACTCATCTAAAATAAAACAGCAAATTTATTCATTTGAAGACCAACTATTTTTGTATTACAGGTGTGCTTAGCACTGCTCTTTAAGAGACAGAGATCGGTTTATTGAATTAGCACCAAAGTGACTCCTTAAATTGCCAACACAAGTGAATTACTGTATGTACATACATTTAAAAAATCACATGTAGTGAAGAAGGCTATTTATTATAATTTGAGTGTATATATACATATTACAACATCTACATGTCACAAGAAAACTGGTTCTTTGCATTTAACCGACCCCCTGAGGGTCCAGCGGGCTGTTATTGTTCAGGGCATTTAAGTGTCCTACTCAGGGACACCAGGTGGCTGAGGCGGGATTGGAACCAGGACATTTCTGCATCCCACCCAGATGCTCTGCCCATCAGACCACAGGCCAGCTACTTTATATAACAAGTATGGCTAAAAGAGAGAAAAAAAAAAAAGAACTGAGCCAAATTTGTCATCAAAAGTGAGCATCTGTAGTGCACAGTTTAATAATCAGACAGGTGAGTTTCAGGTTCCTATTCATTTACTTCACTGTTCCTGCACCAATGAGTCCCAAGTTAGATTTAGTCCATTATTTTCATAAATCAGAAATGATCATCATGGAAACATGACAGCCACTATGAAATACTGAAATCCAATAAGCAGTTACCAAAAAAGTAATTTTCCGGCCCTGAAACTCATTTTACACCTTTGCGGTACTTAATTGGTTAGTGATTTATTGGATTATTATTGAATTTTCAATCTACTAAAGACATACAGAAACACCAAATGTACCTGGATATTGGCTCAGTATGTTTCTTTAATAAACACTCCCCCTTCTGAAACAGCATGTTTTGTTGGTCCTCAAAACAACAACACCAGTTCACCGTGAGTTCTTGCTGCTTTCTCCTTCCATAGAAGGAAGCATTGGGTTTATCACTTAAGAGTACAAAATATAAATAAAAGGCAGCAAATTTTTAATACTAACTTCACAGGAAATTGTTTGGGGATAAAGTACAGGAAGAGAAAACATTTCAGATTTCACCATCATGTGGTTTGAATAGGATTCTTGAACATTCTCACCAATGTATTCAACATACCTATCATTGCAAAGTCCCGTTCCCTAACCTGCATGACAATTATGTAATCACTGGGTGCGGTCTGGCCAGGAAGGCGGGCAACTCGGGACGTTTCAATGTATAGTCTAGTCTGCCCTGGTTAAGCTTCGTTTAAATAAAGAGGAATTACCAACACGTCTCTTCCACGAGGTGTTTTAACACAGTAATTCACTCGGTGATCCACGGGACTCTGTTCCTACTGTCTTCGACACAAACATGAATTAACAGGAAGGCATTTCCAATTTAACTTATACGTCAATATCGTTCTTAAATCAGCGAAGCCATGACCGTGTTTTTTAAACGGGAATAAGGTTAAATGCATCGAGTAGTTCCTTGATTGGGATATCACGAAGGTAATACAAGCAAGTAACTGACTAAACTATGATGTTTACAATAACATAGAATGTTTATGTAGATCACTGTTTATCTATATAAACAACACATCAACATGAGATTTAAAATAAATTGATCTATATAGGTAACATGAACAATCCGCTTCGTGCACAATAGTGGGTACAATACATCAACATCACAAGAAATCACAACCTGTATTGACGGGTTAACGAAAAAAAAAAAAAAAAGTTACGCCCTGAGAATGAAAAATGTTGCATCCAGGATTGTACATAAATCGCTTCTCAGAAGGAAAAAATACAGCGCTAAGGATTTTATCAGTTAATGATCAGACACGTCGATGTTAATGAAATATGTACGTGATACTTTGTTAAACGTTAACGTGAATGTGGCTGACACCCCCCATACACACAAAGAATTATAAATAAAAATAAAAGTCTGAATATATATAGATATTTGCGGTAACATACGGTTTATTTCCTTGCGATGTCCGTGTACATCTTAATGTACTCCGCTCAAACAGACCGAAACTATAGCAAAACGTCCCCTCGCCACTATTATCCGATGAAAATTATTTTTATTGAAAAGATTTAATGTGTAAAATTACATTTTTTTTCAATATGTTTTTAATTTGATGCTGTGAGGGGTTTATTTTAATAGCCTAAACGTTATGAATGTGTAATCCATACTTTGTGTGTCATGACACTTGAGTGATGTAAAATACGATCACATTAAGGACTGACATTCCTTCTTGCAAGTTTTCAAATATTAAAAACCATTCCGAGACTGTGTCATTTACAAGTAATAGTCAATAAATATACATCGGATGTGACCATAGCTCGTATTGTCTTACCTTTCATTGTTTAACCCTCGGCACTGCAACTCACCTAGTTGTACCAGATACATTCAGGTAATCGACACAATGGTACTTAGCCGTGATATACACAAGGAATCAAACGGAAAGATGTCAATATGCGCGGGAATACGAATGTGTTTCAGAAGAGTGAAACACCATTACAGTTTCATGAAATCTCTTGTAAATTTGTATAAGCACGAAAGACACGCGCGGTAACAAGAACATCTCAGTGAACAGTGCAACACCACCATCACCGACCTATACAAGCCTGTGTATTGTATTACACGTGAAAACAGTCACACACAAAAGGGATAATAAATGTCTCTTTGCAAAAAAAAAAAAAAAAAAAAAAAAAAAAAAAATTTTTAATAAATAAGGAATAGCACAAAACTTAAAAACAGAAAAAAACAAAGAAAG
>JABJVR010000031.1:5376033-5393441 GCA_025773905.1 Chitala chitala
TTATTTAAATACTATTGGCAGTATTTATATATCATGTGACGTCACATTTCACTAATGATATATATATATATATATATATATATATACACACACACACACACACACACACACACACACACGTTAGACGGCAATCACTGCCAGAATATAATTACTATCCTTTGGAAGAATGCAATGACCTGACAAGAACACTACAATTTTTCAAGTTACATTGAACCAATTATGAATTAATAATCTAACGTTACTAAAACACAAAAAAGAAATCGCCACTCACTTACAAAAAATAATAAGACTACTACAAACAGGCAACTGTCCCAGAAACAGTATCACCGCATGCCTTCCATGTTTACAACAGCAGCGCTACAACAACAAAAGTCCACGCAGAGGGAGATCCACTCTCTTTGATGTTTTAAATAAAGCGAAGACTCCAGGACTGTTTTTGATTATTATACAACAACAGTGTAGATAATTGCGCAATGTTATAATAAATAAAGCCTATACCATAAATGAAAATTGGAATAAGGAACAATGACTGAAGGCCTTCAGACGACAATTCTCACTCCGAGTGCGACAATATTAAGCAAATACTTAATGGTTTTAAATTAATTAACAAGTAAACTAAAGGCAGAGAAGTTTCAAAACCACAGGTTTCCTAGAACCACGACAATAATTCAAAGGTACACAGCTTGCGTCTGTGCGTGTACACTCTACATGTACGCGTGAACACTAATTTTATCTCCAAATCCTAGCTATACATCACTTGTCACTAATTTACAACACAAATTGAATTTTGATGCAAGCGGCTTCAAAAACTGTGAACTGCCTCAGATATTATTTTGCTTCATATCTTTCAGTTGCTGCTGCACAGTATTATTTCCGTATTCGATGCCATTCTTAACGTATATTGTCTGTCCAAAAATTACAAAATACTGGGAAAACATAAACGTGCTCTTGTATGTTTAATCAATCATTTAAATGGTTTCCAGTTATCGAAGGCTGCGACAATTTTGCATAGCGATAGAATTAATAACTTGGTCCTAAAAGAGGATTGGACAAGCAGAGCAACCATAAATATCTGCCAAGAAACAGAACATGGCTTGTAGATCTTTTCTGATGAAAACTCTTAGGCAAAATTATTTTCACGTCAGATCTGTAAAGTTGACAATTTACGACGAAATACATAAACAGACAAAATGCAATGTACACTATTTTACGGTCAGGATTGGAAAAAAAAGGTTAAAGATGACGTCAGTTTGATTAATGCCAATGTAATTTGTATTTTTGTCTTAAAAAATGAAATACCTTAAAATATTTAGCCAAGTTAACATCACACAACAATTCTTTTATAATCTAAAATTTACGATTAGTTAAAGCACCTACACCGTAGCGGTTTAATAAAAGTAAGGAATCAAACATACTACCTCGTTATTCTGTATTTAAAAATATAACTTTATCACATGCAATAAACTCAATCACGACATTTCATTCTAACAAATTTATTGTTCTCAAAGAGTTCTTACGGAAACATAAATGAAATTAAATTACAGTCAAATTATCACATCAAAATATACCCTTAATAACTAACAACTGTCCATGAAAATTTATGTTGATTTGTGCTCCTTTCAAATGATAATAGAAAAAAAAAGACGAGGGACAACAACAAA
Organism: Chitala chitala; assembly: GCA_025773905.1. Classification (NCBI taxonomy): domain Eukaryota; kingdom Metazoa; phylum Chordata; class Actinopteri; order Osteoglossiformes; family Notopteridae; genus Chitala; species Chitala chitala. The sequence goes on from JABJVR010000031.1 coordinate 5,377,695, forward strand.
AATAGGTAATAAAACAACCTACAGTTGTATTGGGAAAATAAATTATTGTTTGCAACAGTCCATAGTTATTCCAAATAAAATATTAAAACAATTATTTGAAGAAAAAATAATAAAGCAAATAATCCCGATCAGTAAGTGATCCAAAGAATCTATATTTCCGGCATTGAGTCTATCTTTATTAAAACCTACCAAAGAATACTGCTAACAAATGGCAGCACGATGAGTTTCATCCATGGTACCCATTCAGTCACGCTTGGCAACAGAGTTTCGGACAGGAGAATCTGACGTAAGTGCAGTTTCAGACATGTCTTTTAAAATAATTAATTATGTACCACTTTATCCTTTCATTAAAAAGAAAGAATCAAGAAAAAAAAAAGAAAAAAGAAAAAAAAATTGTGAGGGTCGGTCCAAAAATACAAATTTCAAAAATTCGATCTTTCAGATCAGAGGGATGAAATTGCGTTTCGTTTTTTTTTTATTATTGTTTCTTTATTATTTTAATTTTGTTCTTATACTGAAGGGGAGTGATGAGAGGAGATGGGGGATACCCCGTAACATGTTTGATTTTTAATATGAAATTATGTCCTCTTCGGAACGTACGTTCGTGGATTCCGCCGTCATCATACCTTGACATTTTCTTCAATTGCTAGGCTTCAAAGTTTAGCCTTTTTGTTGAATGCGTAAACGCGTCTGTTTTCAGTTCAGCTCAAGCACGACGAAACAGATCGAAAGATGTTTACGTTTTATTGTTTTGAGTTTGTTTTCGTGTTTATGTTTTAGTGCGCCAAAATTACCTGGAACGAACTTGTTGTTGTCACCCTCTGGTCGCTTGTTTCACTCGGCCCAGTTAAACTTGCATCTTTTAAGTAATCTACTAAAAAATGTCCCTGAAAGAAAAAGCAGACAGAACCTTTTAGGTTAAGACATTTGAAGGTCTGGTGCAGGTTATCGCTCCGTTTTTGGAGTGGGTTGGGGGAGGGTATGATTTTTTTTTTCGGTTAAAAATATAAAACATATCTGCAGTCGTATTCAATTTCCCTCACAATCACAGTATCAAAATGACGCTATCCTGTTGATAGTCTGTGTCCTATTAGGTTAATAATATACAAAACATTTTAGGTTCGTGTGCTGTTCTATGTTTCACTGAACATTCGTTTGCAGTCCATGGATGGGGGCGGTGTATCTGCACTCACATTGCCGACCTGAGAGTACACATCCTCCGGCGTCTGGGGCACTCCCGGGGGCGTCATCCTTTTTTCTTTCTGCCTCCGATTGCAAAACCAAACTCTTACTACTTCCTTTTCCAGCTGCAAGTTGTCCGCCAGAGATGAAATTTCTTGTGCCGACGGTTTTGGACATTTTAAGAAGTGGCTCTCCAAAGCACCTTTTACACTCACTTCTATAGAGGTTCGCTTCTTTCGCTTCCTTCCTTGCGCTGCAATCTTATCAATGCTAGTCGGGCTCCCGGTGGACGAATCTGCCTCTTCAAGCCATTTGTTTAATAACGGCTTCAGCTTGCACATGTTTTTGAAGCTTAGTTGGAGCGCCTCAAACCGGCATATTGTTGTCTGCGAAAACACGTTTCCGTAGAGGGTCCCCAGAGCTAAGCCGACATCAGCCTGCGTGAAGCCCAGTTTGATCCGTCGCTGCTTGAACTGCTTGGCGAACTGCTCCAAATCGTCAGACGTCGGCGTGTCCTCGTCTGAGTGCGGGTCGTGGCTGTTCGCTCCGGTGTGGTGCTGCTGGTGGTGCTGATGCTGGTGGTGGTGGTGGTGATGATGATTCCCGTGATCGAGCTCAGGGGTGTCTCCTCGCACCAAACCTGGGTGCACCAAGCTCTGACTGCCTGGTGGGTTCAACATCCCATTCACCGTAAATCCTCCTGGCTGGGAGTAAATCAGCGACTGCTGTTGCTGGCTGGCGGTTATCGACGGGATGTGAGCCGCAGTGGTTCCACCCCAAGCCCCCGCGTGAGACTGATGAGGACCGAGATGTGGAGGCCTGTGATGCAATGTGGTACCGGTATGCAGATCGTCTCTACCTGAATTGTTTTTAACGTCTTGTTGCTGAGGGCTTCCCGTCATTCCGACAGGGCTGGACGACCACGGCGATCCTGCTTCCGCTGCTGCGGCTGCGGCGGCGGCGGCAGCAGCCGCGGCGTGAGGCAGAGAGGTTACCCACTGATGGGCATGGCTCAGCATATGACCCCCGTTGCTCGTCGCCATGGCTCCCTGCATGAAGTCGCTCTGTACCATCTTTACAGTTGGATCTCCTCTGTACCCACCAGACACCGAAGTAACCGCAGCACTGCCTGGCTGCATACCACTGCCTCCGGAGTCAGAATGTACAATAGAGCCAGATGACAGTATACTATTGCCGGGGTGATAGGGATTGGAAGCCGCAGTGGCCATTCCTTTAACCCTTATGACTGGATCTGTCGATTATCCCCTCCTTCTTTTTATCTAACTTTTGTACGCACTCAAGTTCTATTCCATGAATTATTCAAGGTTTAAAAGCCTAGACAGTATTTGACGTAGACCATTGACTTAATTAAACGGCAGAACAAGTTTTTAAAAAATCCGTAGGATCCGTTATCTGTACATTGACAAAATTTACGAATTTAAAAACTGAAAGGAATAATTACAAACGGCTGAATAGGAAATCCAGTCAGTAAATACAAGCCCTTCAAAAGTCTGTGCAGTCCGTTAGGAAAGTTTCCTTGTTGTTGTTCTTAATGCAAAATTGTAAGTTATGGTAACAAAAAAAGTTTGCACACGCAAACTTTCCGTGCTCCAAAAAATTCTTCTCGTTTCCCTTGAAAAATGAAAGCAATTAAAATTCCCTTTCCTTAGGTAGGAAAACATCAGCGGCTGACATTTTCTACCTTTCAAATGGAGATGTTGCGGTTTTGCGAGTTACAAAAAATTGTTTCTTTTAAATGGCTATACACCAAATTCTTTGTTCTTTTTTGTATTTATTTTAACCTGCAAAAGCGTTCTCTCGAACTGAAGTACAATCCAGCAATACAGCGCGCGGCGACGGTCGCAAGCTGTCTCTCATTTGCTGGCTGGCTCACCCCTCTCTCTCTCCCTCTCTCTCTCTCTCTCTCTCTCTCTCTCTCTAGCTCCCTCTCTCTCTCTTTCTGACAGTTCTCCTCGTCCCTCCCTCAGAGCGCAGAGACACTGAATGTTTACGCTATGCCAAGCGTGCGCACACCGTCTACATCTTTCCCCCAAATAAGAGGAAGTCATATGCAAGACTACAGTTCATTGGCTACCCGCAGCGCGATTGGCAGTTCAAGGCCCACAGGCCCCCTTCCGGCCGTTTTAATTGGCTACTCTTGATTTGATCTAAATAAATAAACAAATTCTGAAAAAAAAAGCGAAACGAATATATATTTTTGATTATTAAGCTTTTAATTCGAGAAATTGTTTATAGTGTTCATGGTTATGTTATAAAAATAGGTTTCTTAAGATGTCATTAAAATGACTGATTTTAGATTATTTACATTATTTCTTAAGTAGGATACTTAATTTATTATTATACTTGCAATGTACATGCACTTTATGAAATACATACTACCGTCAGCGATAGATGAAACTGATAAACTGGAAAAACTGAAAGAATGTGCTCTTTCTTTTGTTATTGTATTTTGCATTTATTCATCCAATTTTGTAAAAAAAAAAAAAACCTATCGAAACATAACGTGAAGCGTAAAAATCAGGGTTACAAAATTGATCGCAATACTATATTGAAATGCTCATACTCTTGCTATTAAATCAATCTATAGTTTAAATCTGCGGCTTTTGTGGAGTTCACAGAAAATACAGATTTCCGAGCGCAAACACAGCCTAGAAGAAATCACGGGAAAAGAGAAAGTATAACCGATAAGAGGAACAACGGACTCAATTTTGGATACTGAAGAAATAACCCAGTTCTTTCACTTACGAGTAACGGAAATCGCCGATGTCAAGAATACACACTAGACCTTCTTCGTTTTTAATATTTGTAAAAAACTGATGTGTCTTAGTAGTGTACACCCAAAAGGATGGAATTATACTTAGCTGTAAATGTTTGCTGAATAATTTAGTTAAACCGTAATACTTTGACCTTTGCCGTACACAGCTTTTCTTAGATGCGACGACGAACGCGAGGCAATGTTGAATCCATAAAATCTCCAATATACCTTTTGCAGACACACCAGGGAACAGTTGGTTTGCAAGGTCGAACACGTTTGTTATATAATATTTTATTTAAAATAGAAATTTATGGAAGGTATTAAGTGCATATTTTCAGGGAATCTTGACGCGAAATTGTCTACAATAAATAACTCAAGAACTGCAGGTTAGGACCTTAGATGATCTCGTTGTAGTTTTGATTTGATTCCGCTTTAGCAGCGATCCTTGATCGTGGATTTGTTTACAATGAACGCGAAGAATGGGGCTGGTGCCACAGAGCTGTCCCGTTCATTACTACACCCTGAGGATTTTGCCAAAATGAGTATTATGCATTTCGTACGGCATGATTTCAAAGGATACCTTCAGCAATCCGGAGAGTGGGCGCAGAACTACCGAAAGTTTGACTACAATCCTTCAAAACGATAAAAAAAATCCATGTTTTGAAATTTTACTTAAATTTATACATAACGTGGCATGTATATATTTCTTTGACTGTTTATTTAACGTTGTCCTCGCGTTTCCTGCTGAGAAGTTTATTTGTGTCTCAGAAAAAGAAACAAAAAATACCCGAGTATAACAAGAGACGAACAGTTAGTGCTGATTTTCATTTGCATAAATTTTCATATATTTTAGTGAAAATAATAGAGGAGCGGGGAAGAGCTAAGCTCATTTGAGTCGGAGGAGTGGAGAACGATAGGAACGACCGTTTCGTAGAAGATTAAAAGTCAGCTATACATAAATTCATAATTTGATTAGCAGGCATTGGTAAATTGATTGGAAATTTGCAACTGGTAAGTGCATGCAATCTTTCTTTTTTCCTGTTGAGCTGTAATTAACCTCTCAAAAAGTTGTGTAAAAGTTCTCATGCACATTCTAGAGCAAATGAACACGTTTATGATGTGTCGTTGTATTCAGTAGTTTTAAACAGTAAAATTGCATACTTAAGAGGGGGAGTTTTGTAGTCTGTCGGAGAAAGCGTAATCTACCGAATGTAAACAGGTCACATTTCTGAATTCTAGGGTGAAGTCTTCTACAAGTGGATTTGAAGTGATTTGCATATGCTGTATTGATTCTGTGATGTTTTGTTACAAGTTGGAAGATCAGTAAAGTAACCGGCAGAACAGTAGCAAATACACCGTAGCCTGCAAACCGGCGTCCTGCGTTTGTGAAACTCGATATAGGATAACAGGCCTAATGATTAGGGTATTATAGCGGTCGGACCTTTAACTAGATAATATGATAGCCTTTGTTCTCCAAGTAATAGATTGTTTTCAAGAACCATTATTAGGTTCATGTATAGGTGAAAAGATTATTAGTTATGCATTAAAATACATTAGCACGCTTCACTTGTTTGCTTGTGTTTATATTTGCATGTCAGGTCATTTAAAACCCCTGGTCAGATATACTAACAAAGCCACACATCGGGCCTATTTATATTACAGTGTAAATTTAATATTAGTGAGTTAAATAATTTGCGTATTAGACCCTATGCCGTAGTAAAGAGCTTTAAACTTTGGTATAAATATATTTATTTTTTCTCAGGTTTTTTTTTTTTTTTTTTCCCACGGCTTAGCTTTGCCAGCCCCTCGGTGGTGTAGATGCTGCCTCGCGCAGCTCCACCAATATCGTTTATTTCATTGATGGTGAGGCATTTCTGAAACCAGCATTTCGGTTGCCATGGTGAGACGAATAAAAGAGGGAACACTAGTCGCATTAAGCTATATGTTTGTGCACTGGAGTCGAGATGAAAGAGCTCCCGGAGACGCCAAGATGATCTCACAGAAAGCCAAACTAACTATCCAAACTAGCTTATATGTCAGAGGTTCATTAACCTATAACGTCGCCGTCGAATTACATTTGTGTAGATACCAAATATTTGCAGATACATGCATCTAGACTTTCAAGTAAACTTATTGCTGAATGAAAGGTAGCGTATCATAAAAATGGACGTGGGGGGGGGGGGGGGGGCGGGGGAATCATTCTGTGACCAGCAGAGGTCGCGCTTAATTGTAAGCACACTTTGGTAAGTAACGTTAATTTTTGCTTTGTTCAGTCATTACAGATTTTTTTTTTAAGTTTGTTGCGATGTCAGCATTCAGGATAATACTTCTGTGCAACTGGTTGTTATCATTGCTGTTAGGGTTTGTGTTTCATAAGTCTGTAGCTACAGAACAAATTGCCCTTCCTAAATGGAAAGGTTAGCAAAAACAGGTAAATATGTAGTAAAGGTGACAGTGTTATGTTAGCAAATGATTAAAAATGTTCACGTGTTAACAAATCATTATTGCACCCTGGATATATTTACTGATTAAATGTTTTTAGATATATATTACCGCTGTCGCCCAAGTCATAAAGAAACAAATTGTAAGTTAATGAAATAAAATATTTGAGTTATTTACAAAAGACTGTTGAAAACTTATCCAACATATTAATAATTTAAATAACTTGATAAAGGTATACAAATGCTAAGGCTACACCTTTCATAACATAGAACATCAGTGCATACATTCTGAAAAAAAGACATATTGAATATGTTCACAACGTTGTGGTTTATTATGTAAAACCTTTAGCTGAATTAATAAACCTATTAGTCATGGCAGCGGGCATTTAGTTTTGAAATGATAGTGTCCTAAACAGGTACATGGAAGTTTTACGGTACGTGCTGTGTGTAAACGGTTTTTGCCTTGAACTTACCTAATGCAGTCTGATATACAGACATTAGACTGAGTTAAATTTATCTGCAGAAGTATAACAAAAAATCTAGATTCTTGAAACTGAACTACAACCTTTGTTAAACCGATGGTGTTCGTCTGTGATACCTGGTATGTGCGCGTTATTACTTGTGAAAAAAAAAAATCGGTCTGATTATTGCACTATTTATTACTAGAGACTAGCTAAAAAGAGTACCGCTCGTACTAATAGTAGGCATATTATTATTATTATTATTATTATTAGAGTTGGAATTAGTATTAGTATGATAATGTACACACTCGGAATTTTGCGCAAAACTGTAAAGTTACGAAAATATGAAAGTATAACGGAATACAGAATGTATAACTTTGGCAGGACCATGACCTTATGTAAGTGCTATCAGCCAATGGAATCTTGGCTTCAAACTGTTCAAATAAATTATTTTGAATTTTCAATACAGCAGAAATGTATTGCTAAAATAGAACAAATAAAGGTTTCTATAAATGTGGGATGAATCACTGGACAGATGCAACATTTTAGATGTCTGTAAAACAGGCGGCAAGTGTGATAGGCCTACCTAAAAGGATGTATGGCGTGGAGCCATCCGGAGAATCAACGTTACCGAGAAGTGGTGACTGGTCCCGTCGCTACCATTATTCGTTTATAATTTATACGTGAACAATCACCATTCGCTTCATTGTTAAGGGTTTTTACACTGTACGTGGAATTATTTTGACATCGTTTGTGTCGCCTGAAACAGAGTCGATATTAATCTTAACCGAGATAACAAAGAAATCCAGTGTAATGAACACAATTTTTTTTTTTTCTAAATTGCTTGACCTCAAATTTTAATTACACGAAAGAATACGAATCCTTATGGTTGAACGTATACGCATATCATAAAACATGTTAATGAACTGATTTATACTACGTCAACACATATTAAAGATGAATTAAATAAATGTAAGTTGAAATCGGAAACGTGGTAAACCCTTGGATTAGAAAAAATTGCCATCAGTATTAGGCAATCGATATAACACAGAGATGGGTGTCAGTGCATACGCTTTATGTATATTTGCAGTGATAATTATTGTTGTAGTTCTAAATGGGCAGAAACAACAATAACAGCAATAATAATAATAATAATAATAATAATAATAATAATAATAATATGGATTGCCAGGAAAAGAAAAAAAAAGTGAGATTATATTACAGTGACTATGTACTGTTTGATTTGCTTTTGAATTTGTAACTGATATAGTCATTATCACATAGGAAATGTCAGATGAAAACAGTTTCCAATGTTTAAAATCTGTGGGAGCAACATGCCCATTTTGGCTTGACAAAGGGTGTCTGCAGGTCATGGGTTTATACCCACGAACCCCCTTGTGCAAGGTGTATTATTCTTTGTGCCATGGCTTGGTAGTAAAACACCCTCCGTCATCAGTGAGAGCTCTGCCACAGTCCACAGATGTTACCTTCATGCCCTTTCCAAAGCTGTGTGTCTTGCAGGTGGAGGTAGACAAAAAGGCAGTGTTTTGGCTGTATCTTTTATTTTCCACTTTTCTAGTAAACTCCCAATCCTGCTTGAGATGGTGAGGGCCCTGGTAAGAGCAAGAGGCGGGGTCAGCGGCACGATAAAGCGGTCTTTTCAGGGGGTATGAGACGCATTTGCTGGAGCTCTTTGTGTGCCAGTCGCCCCTGTCACATTGGGGTGAATGGTGGCCTCTCAGTGGGTCTGAGGACTACACAGCTCTCACCCAATGGATCATTTTAAAGGAATATGGCCAAGAATTGATTCTTCCTTGTGCCACTGTGTCCAATAAACGCATCTAATGTATTTAGCAGCGCTCTTTGAGGAGGAATTTTTGCAAGCTGTGGAGAAACTAAGATGTATTTCCAGAAGCTTGCTTCAAGTTTGTTTCTGTGTTTGAAATGGATCATTAGTAAACTGATATATAAAATCCAGAGGAGAGTAAACAAACAGATGGATTCATGGGTGGGCAATTCTGTAAAAATGTAGACACTGTGCAATGCAGTGTGTGCAGATTGCAGTAGTTACTGCTGTGTTGTTATTTGCCAAACAGAGTTGATTCCCTTATGAGCGGGTCGTCGCAACTGCTCTCTGCCCATGATTACGTTAATCAAAGAATTTATTTCCCACGGGATCTTGGGAACAAATCACACCAAATCCAAGTCAAATTTCAGTGCGAAGGAGCTGCACAGTATAAGTAACCTTTTTGCCCTTTTTACGTGTTCACATCTTGGACATTATGAAAAAGTGGCTTCTAGCCAAAAGGCTAGCTAAAAGTTTTTCGCAGCATATATCATTGAGAAAAATGGCTGTATAGGTATCTCTGTACACAGACCTAGGTTTTTGCAGTTGGTGTCCCTGCTTTTTCACACACATATTGTAAAGACCTACCACTTCCCTTTCTGATTTTCTTAGCTTCGAATACTGAGTTGCTGTTACCAATGATATATATACTGCGTAAAACTTTTAGCTTTTAGCGTATATATACTGTGTGCGCATGTGTATGTTTGTGTATATAACAATATTTTGTAACAGACTGAAAACAAAACTATAATGGAGGGTCAGTCATTTACAAATTATTGCATTTAAACATCTCTACAAGCAATTTGTGATGCTTTTGCTGAGACCAGTTTCAGGGCTTAGAGACACATTTTGACAGTGAAGCAAGCTGGTTGTAAGGCAGCGATGGGGGCCGATCCACATTTTCCATGGTCCTGTGTGGACACGCACCCTGACTGCTTTTGGTAAAAGGAACACTTTAAACATGTCTGCTTTTCACGGACAAAAGCCTACAGCACACATGTACAGTAACTGCTTAAAAAATACGCACTAATCTGTAGCTATAGTTATGGTTTGTGTACTTTTTAAGTGATTACTGTATATGCATGTGAACGAACAGGATGAGCTTGGCGTGTGTGTTTATTCAGGAAACTAAGGGCTCCTTTGTGCCACCACTGAGCTGCTTTTCCTGTTAACCGGTTTGCAGTCGTCTTTTTAAACATGGTAGCCCCATGCTACCTTGTAATCTTGCTCTCCATTTCTTCGTACGTGACACTTTCAGGGCAAACCACGAGGTGAGCACTGCGGGCTCCATACCGTACCATACAATAAACAGACACTATTTTTTTTTGAGTATTACTTGGCTGCTGTCTTTGATGGGGTTAGAGAACAACTGACAGTTTGTCCTGATATTGTTATAGTAATAATTATTGTTTTTTTTTTTTTTTTAGTTTTTAAAGATTGCTGTAAATAACTGTAAAACATTTTGTGGAAAATTTGTATAGTGTGTCAAGGTACATAAAATCTGATTGATGTTAAAAGGTAATGTGCATGCATGATTGAATAGTGTCACTCTTTTTTTCCATGTAAAATTGTTGTACATTGTCTAAGCATGTCAGTTGTTACGTGAAGGGGTTCAGAACAGACGACCTGGTTGGGATGCTCCTGGGCTCTGAGGAAGCAGGAGTAGCTGTGTTTTGGGTAGTGTAAGAAGCCCGCTCGTTACGTTTTGTGTTTCCCTGTGTTGTTAAAGAGGCTTGTGACAGCAGAGCAGAAGCGACACAAGGTGACATGGTCGTGTTCTGGCCCGAAAAACCGCTGCATCCGTCAGCAGGTCCGGACTTGGGTCAGATGCGATTTATGTAACCAGACCATCTTGGGGAAGAAATGCAAGTCAGAAACATGTTGTGTAATGAAGGACTTTGTAACCGTTGGAAAAGTTAAAAAAAAATGGAAAAAACACATCTAATTAAAACAATTTTTTAGCTTAAAATATTTTTGTTTTTGAGTACAATAATAACCATGCAATACAACAAAATAAATGATGTAATTCTTGCATTATGTACAGCATTTAAAATTTCGTTTTTTCAGCAGTTAGTTGTATGCCGTCCTGCAAGACTCCAATAAAGACTTACTTTTTAAAAATTTTTGGGTAGCTTATGTCAGCACAGTGACACAAACTATGCATCTTATCTAACTTTGTCACTAAGGGTTTGATCACAAAAACTGATAAACGCATTTTTCATCTTCCCTTTATAACTGGCAATTTTTTGCCTTCCCCACACTATCTTTCGATTGAAGAAACGATTTTTCCTTAAAACGCAATTTATACCTCTATGCGGCAAGCAAAACTTTGAGCTTTAGCTGTTGGAAACAGAAGCTGAAAATTGTGTTCATCAGTTTTTGCAGTGAAACCCTTGATTTTTGTCAGAAAAGACTAAACCAAAACTGCATTTTAATCTGTTTGTTTTTTACTAATTGTGAAAGACGAGTCAAAGCGGCTGTTGAGGTGGTCTTATAACTACCATTCCCTGAGTGCACTGTGTCATGAAGAAATTCTAAGACGTGGGAGAATATTTAAAAACAAATACTTTTTTGGCGAGACACTACCTGGATGGGGCGTACAGAGCAGCTCCAGCAGCAATGAGAAAAAGGTCACGGCTCAGACCCATGTGACATATTACCAAAGTCCCAGTGGTGTGCGTTGGTGTCGGGGAGAGAGCTTTCCCCACCTCTGCCTCACATTTAGGGCAGGACCGTGTGCAGCTCTCCATCCACCAATGCTGCAGGCTGTTTTCTCTGCTACACTATAAAGATATGCAAATGCAGTTGTTAAAGTAAAAAAAAAATAGTGCATTTTTTATTAGTGTTCCAGGAGGTAAGTGTTCATTATGCAAAGAGCTACTGAATTTTCTGTTGTCTTTTATTAGCCTGTCGAATACAGTGGAACGGGGAGCTGAGGAGGAACACTTCAGGTTGACGGACAGGAAATGAAAGATACTTCCAAAAGGCCAGCCCTGTTTTCTCCTGCAGTCCAGCTGCATGGAGAAGATGAAAAGGGAGCGAAAGGAGGATATGAAATTTCACCTATATTGTTACCAGCAGTTTTTCATTTTTAGATTAAGGAAAGTGATGTGTACGTTCAGAAAGCATTTATGCCTTCTCTTTACATGTAAAGGATGCTACAAATGGTTTTTAGTGCACTTACACTGTGAGATAGCTGTTATTCACCAGTGAGTTTATAGTACAAGGATATGAAGTGTTTGTATTTTGAATAGAAGGAAGCAAAGTGTGTTTATTTTCAAACTGCTTCTCCTGTTCAGGGTCAGCAGTGTCCTTGACGACTGTACTAGGTAACAGAGGATCAAAGCCGGGTGTATGCTGGACAGCATGAGATCACTGGGAAAACTCTGACAACAATTTAACATTTCCAACAAATCATTATTTTAAACTAACTGCACTAATACATTTGGAAAAAAAATTATTGAACAAATCTGAAGAGTTTTTAAAATTATCTTTTTTTTTAAATTTATTTTTTCCTGAAATTTAAAATAAGGTTGTGTTTGATGTCATTGTGCTAGGATTTGAAATAGACAGTTTTGGCACTTGTGTGGGGGAGGGGGGCATCAGACAGAGTTAGTTCAAGTGCCACCCTTCTCTGTTATACTCAAGGGTGTGACCCAGATCAGCAAAGGCAGAGCGTGGGCAGGGCGAGCCAGCCCATTGGTGACAGGGCAAAATGCGTCACAGAAGAGTGACGGGCGTCGTCTCTCGCTGAGGCAGCAGCGGGCCTCGGAGCGACGCTCCAGCATCCGCCAAGATCACCTGAAAGCGTCTGAAGTGGGAGAAACTCATTTTCTTTAATTTTGATTACATTCACAAAGTGTCTTACATTTGCCTGTAAATGGTGCTATCAAGACAAAATAGCGTCTGGGAAGAAAAGAGTCAATTATGCTGTTCATAGTCAGATAGTGATTCAAAGCTCAAGTAAGAAAGAGGGAGAGAGCAGGGGAATAATACACAGAGTGTACCAGAATGTGGCGAATCGCTGTAAAGGCAAGTTTGGGTATAATCACCAGCTTCTTTGCTAATATCGTTTTCATTGTCATCACAGTCATTAATATAATGCTTTATATTTTGCCGCCGTGCGGCAGCTTAGTGAAACCCAAGGAGGCGTGTTACATGGATAAAGTGACCCTCATCTTGAGCTGAATCAGGCAGTTCAGCCCAAACGCTGTGATGCGGTGTCCACAAGTCACCCCCAAAACAGCAGCAGCTAATCTGCGCGCACACACGTGTCTAACAAGTCAACAGCGCCGTGCAAATCAACAGGGTCGGTTATGTTTAAAACGCACAAGATATGAGCTCAGTTTCGGTTTGTCACACTTCAGGGACTGTGGAGTAAAGACGGGCCTAAGAAGGACCGGCAGTCAGTAGGTCACTCGGCTTAGTCCACCAACAAATGTGAGACGGAATACCACCCACAGCGGCAGCTAGCCTCGCTGTAGATCTACTCAAGTACGCTTACATAATTCACCAGGGCACACACGCACACACGAGGAGGAGAACGCGGCGCCCGAGAGCCGAAAAATTAAAATGAAATATAAAGTAACTGCGAGAAAATAGTAATGAGAGGGATGAGAGTTAGAGCAGAGGCAGAGCGGGGGATCAGGGGAGTGCTGAGGACGCAGACTCGGCTCCCCTCACAGCAGGACTGCGACAGAGTGCCACTGTCTCCTCAAGTGCAATAAATATTAGCAAAGTAGGTCTGAGCACCTCCCAAAAATAACACAGGCCCACACTTTCCACCCATGCTGGACACTGACAAATTACCAGCTGTTCTGCAAGGCGACATGGCATGATATTGGTAACATGCTAACAGGCTCAGCGTAAGGCATGGACAAAACGTTTACACCCTAATTATGTTCTCTGTTGTTCCACTAATAATAATAATAATAATAATGATAATAATAATAATAATGATTATTATTATTATTGTTGTTTCCTAGTCTGTTTTTGTTTTGTAAATTTACCATAAATTTAACATGGACACATTACTAACATTGCCGTTTGTATTGTGTGGAAAAATTATGTTTTAATTTTTCGAATTTATAAAATTGCTCTTTTTGAAAATAAACTGAGCTTCTCTACTTAATGTATCTGAATTTAATAAATAAAACAAGATCTGCAAAACTGAAGTCAGCTTGTTTTGTCTAGTTTATTTTTGCGATGCTTTGGTTCTTGCTGTGAAGTTGCTGTTTCAAGTTTCTCCCCATCCAGGAGTTGAAAAGTGGACAAACTCCGACACATCGGCCTTTCAGGATGGTCAAGAGCTGGAACCAGCTAGGAAGAAAAAACAATCTGATTCTCATTTTTTCATTCCCTTTTGTCTCCTCACTTCAGATATAAATCAGACTTTTTTGTATCATTCTTTGTGAAGTACAGTAAAAGGATCTGGATATTTTTGATAAATATACCAACACACAGAGTGAAGCCGACAGTAATGTAACTTACTTTAATAATTATTGTAAGACCAAAAGCATGCCTTTATAGTTTCTCTTAGAAAAGGTTTGGCATGTATGATTTCACACTAGCTCACACCTCTCCTTTTTCTCCAGCTCACTTTCACATACACAAACAGCTTGGTGTACCTTCTCACACTTCCAGCACTGCTGTATCATCATGAGGGTTTTGCACCACTGTGTGTAGGTGCAAAGTTCTGCTTATAAGCTCTGATACTGGGTCAGACAGAGCCGACTGACCCAAGACCGACCGCTCATGGACAAACGTAGACCGCTATCGACCGGTTGGTCATTTTGCAGGAATGGCGGGGCTGTGATGTAGGCGCCGTGGGACCGCCAACGTTGCAGACACGACACCGAAACAGCTGTCTGTGTGCAAACAAGGCCAGCAGAGACTTACACCGGCCATTAGCGCTTGAGAAACCTTATGACTCTGAAAATGTAGGGCTGTGTCATCGTACTATTGATTACAAAAACAAATATGTGAAAAAAGGTATTGCTTAAAAAAAGAAAAAAAAAACAAGTGAAAGGAACGTGTAAACAAAGGATTCACACGCAATTTCGAACACAGACCAGAATAAAAATATATCAGTAAAATCTGACCACCTGTCAGTGCTACAATTGACAGGAATTATGATAAAAAGGCGCAAAATATTATCAAGAACAACTTCAGTCTGCACAGAGTCCAGTGTGAGCTCCTCTGGGATGGCTACCTCCATGCTGTATCGCCATGGAAATGAGACTGCTCGAGCATTGAATGTGTTGACCCCATGTTTGACCTCTCTATTGTTTCTGTTGCTCTCAGAGCAAAGTGATGCCCACTTCCCCTCCCTCTGAAGTGACAGATGTTCACCCTTCCAGCTCAGAAAGTTGTGAAACAGTCCCATTCTGTATTATTCTAAGGTGTTCAGCATTTCCAAAATGGAGTTTTCAGTTCCATGCTATGACATATTAACCTAAGGAAAATAATCAATGCAATATTTGCTTACCACACATTATATACATTCTCCTCAGTTAAAGTTAAAGCATTTATTTCTGTATCTAAACTGAGCATTTATACTATAGTAGCTGAAATATCATCAGCATAATAGCTTTAATAATGGCCAACTGAACACATTTATTGTTAGCCACCCCCCCCTCCAAACTCCATTGAATACTAATTTGACAAAATATCAAATGAGGCAGTGGTACGAAACAGAATAACTTCTCCAAAAAAATCAACAATCAGTAAACAAAAGGATGACTGCTAAGGTAATTATAAGTACCTGTAAAGTCTTTGAAGTTGCGGAGGCAAGTGAGGCGGCTATAGTGTGGGAAGCTCCTTCCTTTGTTTGATGGTATTAGGCTACAGGATTTTTCTGTTCTCTTGTGCTTTAGGGAACTGAAGAACAGGTTCTCACAAGCAGCGAGAACACGGCTCCCCGAAAGCAGCCGCACGAGAGGCCCGCTTGGGCGGAGACGGGACCCGCAGAGTGACAGCAGGCCGAGCGCGCCTTTGATGAAGAGTCCGCCCCCCGGCTGCCCCCCCACCCCCCCGCTCTCT
>JABJVR010000031.1:5398168-5416775 GCA_025773905.1 Chitala chitala
CCCCCCCCCCCCCCCCCCCCCCCCCCCCCCCCCCCCCCCCCCCCCCCCCCCCCCCCGCAACAGTGCACGTCGGAGCACATAGCAGTCTTCAGGCTAATGTTGGGCCTCGTCCTACCAAGGTCAAAGGTCACGCAGAACCATTGCAGCGTGTTCAGCGAATGAACGCAAAGACAAGGCAAGCGACATTCGAGTCGTGGACCTCGCAACAAGCTCACGCTGGCGTCCAGCAGATTGTTGGAGATTCAGCATCCCTTTGAAACCTTGAGGCCTCAGCTAAAGAGATTTACCTTATATCCCAGCATTGCTCTCACTTGTACTGTTATAAATAGACGTGAGTAAGTCCAAGATCCGGAAAGGCTCAAACGTGTAACAATAACAATGTTACAATAAATTATTGGCAGGTAAGAGAAGTGAAATGAGGGACGGAGCTCACGCTGGTGTTGGGGAGACTGGAACGCACATGCACACGCACTTCTGTATTTCCATTTTCACAGTCCAGTGATTCACACTAAGGGAAAACACAAGGTCAAGCAGACCCGAGCTCAAACCACATGTCAAAATTTAAAGTGGTATTTCCACATCTCTGGGTGCACATAAAATGCCATGTTCATGCATGGTATCATTGGTGCCAGTCTGTTTTGACAAGGTACCATGTTCATGCATGGTATCATTGGTGCCAGTCTGTTTTGACAAGGTACCTGGGCCAGTGGTTTCAGTGAAATTGTTGAATTGTAACTTGTGGTTTAGCTAAGAATGAAAATGGCTGTTTTTAAGACATGCCCTATCACCTCCCAACCCCACACACACACACACACACACACACACACACACACACACACACACACACACACACACACACACACACACACACACCAATGTCATCACACTGATGTAGCCCCAAAAAGAAGGCCATTGGTAAGAGCACCACCTTCTGGCTGACAAACCAGACAAACAAGACTTCCAAAAATTAATTAAATTAATAAATAAATAAAATATTAAAAAAACAACAAGCCTTGTGTGGCTGTCTCCTCCCACACTTTGGAGATAACCTTGTCTGGTCTAGTCTCACTTTTTCCTGACATCAGACAGGCAGTGAATTGTGGGTAGTCCTCCTGCGCCTACGACTGGTCACCCTGAAAAAGCTCATTACAGAAACAAGGCTCTTACAAATGCTAAGGGTGACATGGTGCCTGAAACACTGGAGCAAACTCACTTCCCACCAAGCTTGCCTGTAATAATTTACTTCACTATTCAGATTGCTAACCTATTGAAAAGAAAGAATGACCTTTTTTTCTTTTTTTTTGAGAGACAGGGAAACGTTGGCGGCCAAGCAACCAAATGCTGACCCCTCAGGCCATCTGTTGCATTGATGAGAAGAACCTACAGAGTTAGTAAGAGAGTGTGTGTGTGTGTGTGTGTGTGTGTGTGTGTGACAGCCAAAGAGATCATGTCACCGTGCACAATCCGTTGACTTTATAGTATGATCAAGAAATAAATTTCACTAAATATTTGTTTCCATATAAAAAAAAGAGATTTAAACTTATAAATGCTTTGTCATGCACAAAAAAAGTCCCAGTTACTGTTTTTCTGTGACATACGTTATGGTCGCATAAGCCACGCCCCCTTTGACGCCTGTACAACACGCAGCCTGTAGCAGCGAATGCAAACAGCTACTCTTAACATTATTTTTCACAAATTGCCTCAGCATATGTCGGCAGGAGCACGCTGTAAATTCCTGTTTCTCCGTCTGTCAAGCCTTGCACCTTGATTTCAATTTAAATAAAAATTGCACTATCAACAAAAACTTTCTTTTTTTTGCCTCCCTCGGTTTCCTCTGCTTTATTTGATTTTCATAATGCTGTGAATGCCTTTCGGAATGGAAACGTTTGAGCCGTCTCAATGTGAGCTTCAATTTTTGTCACCTCTCTGAAAGAGGGAGTCTGTGTGGCCACATCCAGAGCTGTTGTCTGTGTGTACTCACATCCCAAGCTGTCTGTGCCCAGGAGCCTTTGGGTATAAAACAGTAAGTTGCGCATAACGTGGCACACGTGCCCTGTGATGGTGGCAAAGTAGGAGGTGGTCATCTCTCACTGTGCTGAGCAGATTTGAAACAGGTCAAGGCCACAGACTTCTAATTTCACTGATGCTAGTTCAAGCCCTAGAAAGTGCCCTCCAATGCCATCTTGGGGCATAAGATGATAAGACTTTAATATGCAGCTATAATATTAAGTAACTTTTCTTGCAGCCATTGCATAGGCAATAAGTTTATGCAAAAGTGGTGATGGTAAAAGGTTTTGATGGGATGCCTATGCCACAGTAAGTTTAGTAAACATAATCCAAATGTAATTTTTCCTATATGACCGCATTCGTCCAACGCACTGGAACAAACCTATGTCTAATACCCCTGCAGCAAATGTACTGACTTAAACATGTACTCAAAACTAAGAGTGAAAGGGTCAGAGCAGTCTTGAAATCTTTGTTTTTTAGAAGTGATTCCATTAACATCTGAACAGACACGCAAAGTCCCTACAGACCCTGGAAGAACTGAAATCCTCTTAGGACTGTGTTCAGTTTTCCTCTCATAATGAATGTATAAATAACCACAAAGGATGTTTATGTGTTTCAAACTCAGTGTTTATTTTTAAAGATTGTGTAAAGATTTAAATGCATGAGTGCACGCAATGGAGACAGACACATATACCTTTTCTATGAGTCGAATATCATTTCCTTGTACTACAAAAATGCATCAGTGTCTGTGAACAGGTCCAAAACTTGTCACTATTAACATTCTTAAAATTTTAATGATTTAGGCTGAGAATTTCATCTGAGTAACTAAAGGGAATCGGTTACATCACTGGGCTGCACAGATGTTGAATGGGTTTTTGATATGGGGATTAATTCCACATATCGTTGAAGGCGATGCCTCTAACTCTGATCTTTAACACAGCACCCCTAACACAGCATCCCTAACAAAGAGTGTTTGTAGACTCAGACTGTCAAATATTTGCAATAACAGAGAGGTTTTGTCTAGCAGCCCTCTACTGGACTTAGATTCAAACTTATTTCTAATTCTGTGGTGCTGTACATAGAGAATTGTTGTGCAAGGCGCTATATTAAAAATAAACAAATTGAAATTGAATTTACACACACAGACAAAAGGAAAAACCTTACCTGTTTTGTGTATCTGTATGAAACGTTTTTAGAATTGAATGAGACGTCTTAATAAATTAGGTTTACGTTTTTCCCTCCTTTCACAATCAGCCTTCAAAGAAGTGCATCCATCAAAAACAGGAAAAACGAAACACAGGAGCTTAATTTAATTTCTTCAATAGTTAAAAATAGCCAACCGACAATTTAAATTCTCGACCGTGCTGTGTGACGCTCCAAGTTCGCCTTAGCCCCAGCTGTCCCTCAGGTTCGTTTTCGGCCTCCCCTCCACTTCAGAAGGCCTCCTCCAGCTCCGCGAGTGTGCGCAAAAAAAACATCACAAACAGACATCTTCACAAGCCATCATTATCTCGTAAAGAGCTCCTTCCCTATGGAACTTCATTAAGCCTGCATTAGGAACACTTTGATTAAACTTCCCTAATCCATAACCGACAGCTGCAGTTCATTTTCGGCCATCTAATCTTACGTGTGAAACACAACAGAGACATCGGGCGAGAAAATAACAACTTGTGTGGGGGAAAAAAGTAGGAATAAAAATAAGGGGAAAACTGAGGGAATTCTCTTTCCTGTCAAAGGGCTGGGTGAAAGAGACAGGCGTAATTTTTCTAATGATGAGTAATTACAGAAAGTAGACGTGTCTTTTTTATGTCTCGTCTGCATTCCGGTTTTGTAAGTACATAGATGAGGAGTGAGCCGCCGTTTTACTTTTAGAGAATAATAAAACACACAATATGCAGTAGACAAGGGAGAGAAAAAAAATGGGACATTCAGCTGTCCGTAGCTACATTGGAAGGATGTAAAAGAGAGCAGAGTTAGTCAGGATGCATACCATTGCAGTCATGGTAACATCTCGGCAAGGTAGCTCACATGGCTGATGGTCACTGTCTGCTGTTACTCCTGTAAACTGGGAACACACCTGAGGACAACCCAGCCCTGTCGTACAATAAATAGCTTTGCATGTGAGAGATGAAAGGATGGACATAGTGTAGATATGTAACTAGAGGCAATATTTGGAATTACTTTAAAATAGCCCTGGCTGGTGAGTTTCCCTGTATTGTGGATTTTATTAATTGATTTCAGAGATGCATATGTCACTGTCAGTGACACTTTATCTGTTGTTAAAGCCGGGATATATTTCACAAATTAGCTGCACTGCCATTTTTACAGCCGTAAAAGAGCTAAGTATACCGAACATGAAGTCGTTATAAGTTGATATGCTCAGAGGATGCAGAGTGCGTCCGATCTCTTTGGGATTGTAACGCACAAAGAGTTTTCCTCAGGGATTTTCATCGCGCACTTAAATCGGTTTTCCTGCGAGCTATAGTGTGAAGGCTGCAGCTTTGCAGCCAAAGAACACCGTGACATGCGGTGGGCCGACTGTGAGCAGGCGCTGTATCCTGGCTAAGCACAAACAGCTTTTTCCACTTCCACACGGAAGGTCTTAATATGGTGCGGAGGGTGACTACCACCCAAATCCGTCTGACGGATGTTAGCGCATCGTAATGGTCCTCTGTGTCTCGTCAACACCCTAACAGCTATCTGTGTCGTACCTACACTCTACTGGTTACCTTAGCTACGTCTACACAGTAATAATTACTTGTGTCAACACTGTAATGGCGACCTGTGTGTCGTGTATGCACTGTAATTGTTACCTGTGTTGCACCTGCACTCTAATGGTTACCTGTTTCAGTTCCATATGACAATGGCTGCCTGTGTCAAGTCCACACTAATCGGTACCTGTGTCAGGTCTGCACTTTAATGGTTATCTATGTCAGGTTAACACTCAAATCATTACCTGAAATGTGATGGCTGCTTGTGTGACACCTTCACTCTGCCGTCTGTTTACGTTCACCATGGCTTAGTGCCCCAGTCCGATTTGTCACACTCCACGTACAAGCCTGCGTTACAAAGGCACGCAAGGCAACAAATAACAAAGACACCTAAGCGGAATGGCCAGTAAAATTGGCATTACTTTAGGCAGTAGCACAGGTGTGAAGGAGTACCGCACTCTTCACGTTTTCCCGCCGCACGTGACATCATCGTGTTGTTAGCCAGAACGCGCTAACATGAAAAGCCCCTCAGGCTTTCTGCCAAGGCTCAGCACACGACTGGGTTATGAAGGGAGATCCGTGTGCTGCTGGTGTCGAAACAGGAAGTATTTCATAACAAAACAGAGTCTGGCATTTTGAAAGGCATTCTGATTTTCTGTGTGTGACGTTTTTATCCACACGTTCAACTGAAACATTTTCAAAGTCAATATTTCACGCTTACATGCATTTAAATGCTGCACCTGGACTGGAAGACAATTTCTGAAAACAAAGGCAGCACAGCATACTTATAATAGTATAGCAAATACAATAGTACAGTACATAATGTAAACGAACACGAATTTTAAAAACCTGTCCTGTTTTGAATAACACACACATTTTAAAATGACTTTTTTTTTTTCATTTAAAATAATTGCCTATGTGCATACCATATACATTGTTGCACAATGTCCAGCACGTCAACCCATGTGAAGGTTTTATGAGGAGATGATGGATTGGCACATCTCATCCTTGAGTGAGGACTGTTCTTGCTTAAAAGAGCGATGTGGGTCAATGCAGCAGTTATGGAGATGGTGGGAGATGGGCAGATAGGAGGGCAGGGAGCCAGCGTCATCCTAAGCGCTGTTTGCGTAGGCAGTGCCAGGGGACACCGAGGTGCTGGGTACCAGTAACTCAGTACACAAACAGCCACATGCCCTAGGTCAGCCATGCGTCACATGCAGAACTACAAGCACCGGATCATTAGGACATCAACATACACTAACATTGTCTACTTATTGTATATTTAGATTTATTGCTATTTTTGTTAAACTGGTGGAGCATGTGTTAATAAGTTTAAGCTAATTTTTTTATGTTGTGGTTGTAAACTGAAAATTATACAATGTGAAAAAATATGGTGTTTCATCTTTTAACCAGTCCTTAGGTTCTACCAAAATGGAAGAACCAACAGACTATTCAGGAGGAAAAATTAAATTTTACTTCAATAAAATCATTACTGAACTGCAGAGATGTTTAAGGAAGTTTATTCTGTTCTAGATAGCAGCTAAGAAAAGCTACTGTGATCATTTTACCACACGTGTAATAAACGGCCTTGGTAATATTTAGAGGGAACAGCACACATTCAGTAAATGACAAAAAAGATGCCACCAATAAATAGGAAACTGAACAAAAATCTTAACACTAAGAGCAGTATTGAAATGATGGAGATTCAAAATAAATTGAACAACAAAGTGATTGCTTAAAATTCAACAAATTACCATTTTTATTGTACTGGTTTTTACATTATGATTTTATTTTGCTTTTCTCAGTTGGCTGTTAAAATAAATATAGGCCCTTCACAAATATTGATGCTGTAACAATTTATGCAGCAACTTAACTGTGATACTCGATTAGTTATAGGGAACTCCCCTAAGCAGTTTTATATTAAAGATTATGACAAATTTTGCAAAAATAAATAAATAAATTTAAAAATATGCAAACCCCATTCATCCTTGATTCTGTTGAGTGTCCAGGCTTCTTTGAGTCAGACATTGATAAATATTCAGCGGGAGCCGCGCATCTCATTCTCTCGACAGCCTTCCCAGGACCATATCTCTGTCCTTCTGTGTTACGGAAGTCCTGCTCTCCCTGCCTCTCAAAACACTGTCCCTTTTAAGTCGCTTGACATCAAAGTCCCGCGTCGTGCTTCTCTGTTTACCCTACTTAGCGGGCCTTCATTACAAAAACATCGAAATAATCCGCGCAGCGAGCTGGAGTGAATTAATGCTCTCCCCACGCCGCGGCTGGCCCGCTCGAACTGTGCCAGGCTGGCCGGCATGGAGCTCAAGCCAGCGCCGAGGCACGCGGCCGCTAACGACCGCTCAATTATGGGAAATTAGGAAACCGCTGTGAGGTCCATGCACAACTCATTAAAGGCTGGAAAAATGGAGACGAGTGCCAGTGCTGGATTAATCCCTTGGGAGCAACACTGGGATTCGTGTGTGTCAGATTTCCATAAAGCATTCGGTATTTTATGATAATTAGGTTGGTCGGAGCGTCAGAATGACCAGTGGTAATAGTGTGTCTGACACAGCGCGTTTGCATGTTTCTGAGTGAAGTTTAAACAATACCATATTCAATTACATAAATGTAGAGTCAATTAAGCAAATGATGCCTGGTGTTATGTATTTGTTTTTAAATATTAGGAAATTATAATGCAAAGTCAAAACATGTTCATTCCGATTCTTTTTTTATTACAATTTTAATTTATTCGTTTATTTTTACATACAGTATACATTTTTATTAATATGATCCAAGAAACCTAAAGGAATAAATGAACGATTTTACTTATATATTAACAGATAATAAAAAGACAGCTCCAAAGTTTAGAAACACAGTACGTCTTCGGAGGTTTTATAATTAGCGAAGTTCATTACCTGACCTCATTACCATCACATGAGAAATATCTCCGTTTTTAAGCATAAAATAGTATTTGTGTTTCAAAATTAAATAATAACTTGATCTATACAGTTCTATTAATAATTACAGTAAACCATGCCCTAATCATGCATTAGTCATGTATTACTAATTGGTGTAAAATTTAAATGTATGTTGTAAGCCCACACTGAGTGTCTCACACATGGCTAAGGTGCTAAGACATCACTGTACTAATTAGTTTGCAATTATGTTTAATAACTTCTGTGAAAGCCCATCTCCTTTACTTCTCAGATGAAGAATGCACTGACAATGATACACAAATTATGCAACAGGAATTAACTCTCACCTCAAACACAGCCTGACAAATCTTGCGTATCATAATAATTCTTAGGGAAATATTAACTACAACATAACATGACATTATGATAAATACGAGTTTTATATAATAATGTTATTTATGGTTTTCTAACATTCTTTGCATCGTGCGAAATTATGGAGTCACTCAGAAGGTTCAGAAACACTATACAATGTTTGAATGTCAATGAATGAATGTCAAAGAATTGCCAAATGCTTGAATTTTAATTAAGCAAATAACACTTGTAAAGTAAGCTAGGAAAAAAATAAGTAGTTGAAAATGTGACCAGCATTGAACAGTCTTCAGTCAGGCCTGTAACTGTTGTTCATGCCAGTGCTTTGGCATTCCTTTGACCAGACATCAGCCACGGAGGTGTAAGCCAGAAATTGTGTGATTCCTCCTTGGACTCCGTGTTTGTCCATGGTCACATGGTCATTGCACCACAGAGAAAATACACAGCAACCTTCTTTATTTTTTCATAGCCGCTTCACTTGGGCACGCACAGCTGCTGTCGCAGTCGAGGACGAGAGCGAACCCGCTTCTGATAATTTTGTATGCTTTCTTACATAGAAAATATACAGTTTGGTGAAGAGATAGAAATTTCTTATGAGCCACTTTATCTAGAAATGATGCTCTCTGTTCAGAATTATAACAAGCCTATAAATTCAAATAATATAAGCAGGGATTCGTGTAGTGTGGGCTGTCTGTCAGTACGTGTGACCGTTTTGAATAAGAGAGAACGGGCCTCTGTAGAGTCCAACAGTCTGTGCCATAGAATGATGGGTACCATTTAACGCCCTTTAGCATTGCTGCTGCGTCATGCGTGCGATGCAGAAACATCTCCAAATAATGTAACACTCCAAGAAAAAAGTTTTTCAAAAAATACTGGTTGAAATACTAGCTCTTCTCCATTATGCCTGGAGCAGAAGTGAAATTTGGCTTTAACAGCATGGAGACCGACTGCACTGCAGCAGAGAGGGCACTGTCACCGCACGCACGAGAGAGGCAACTCATTAATTGCTAACTAGTTGGCATCTGCCACCCTGACATCCCCCTGCGTCCATGGAAACGAGCGGCGCGGCAGGGTTCCGTCTGGTTCCTGGCACCGTTTGCGGGCCGTGCGGGTCTGAGCAGCGGAGCAGCCCGGGCGGCAGCTCTGTGAGGTTTGGACCGGGGCCCAGTTCTAATAAGAGTAATCAGAGCCCCCATGCCAGGGAGCAGGGGTGCGGAGCAGCGGCGTTTGGGCACGGCTGTTGCTGCCGCCCGTGTTTACGCAAAACACACAGGGAGAGGCCACACCATAGGCGCGCATGCAGGCCACTCATGAAGGACGTGCTGGAAACATGTCTCAGTCCCTGCATGGCAGGCTGCTATTGATTGGAGAAAGTGGGCAGCACAGTGGTCATGGACACGGGCTGGTAAGCTGCCAGCTCCGGGAGCTGCAGGGGCCGTGCTGTTGGTTTGTTAAGCTCTGCACTTAGGCTTGTTTGTTCCTGTAAGTTATCCAGCCGCATTAATGGCAAAATGTAGATTAAGCCAATGCCCCACAACCAACTGGTGGCACAGGTGCTCATGATACACAATACTACACTAACCATTTTTAGTTCCCATATAACTTCTCTACATTGAAAAAACACAACAAACCAAAGTTTTAATTTGATCTGTGATTCATTGGAATACTTACAGCACCATGACTAACAAATTTTTGCAACAAACTCTGATAATGAATATTGTGCTATTCCGCCATTGCATGCTATAACCTAGAGCCAAATTAAGTGCAGTGGTGTTCTTTAATAGTTTATTTCATGAAGAGGCGATTCTCTGGGAGTAGCCAGCAGTGAAACAGGCGTCCTGCCAGCCTGCCCTTCTCCTCCCTCTCTTGTGTGCACCAAACACAAGCCTGAAGTGACACACAGCTCTAGAATCAGGACTTCTGTCAGTACTCGTCAGTTTTCAGTCACCACCTGATCTCAGGTCAGCACCAGAGGGTCAGCTCAAGTGTTTTTTTATATGACAACCCTGATCTAACAAGGACTTGGGGAGGTGTAAAAAGTTAAACTTTTCTCACACCTTAGTCAGCCAGCATCCTGTAGCAAATAACACAAAGGTGTTGGTCTGGAGCGGGTCAGAGAATAGTCATCACATGTGTTACTCAGGTGAATTTCAGCTGTGGGGCCTGAGCAGACCCCAAACCCGATCTGGGCCTGAGTCCATTCCAGCTCCATTTGGCCACGGTGTAAACACTGCTCCCACAGTCCTCTTTCATGGCCTTCAGACTCACCACAGTGTCAGGAGGCTCACATGCAAATATTTCCCTTACCACTGTGTCTGCATCAAGGCAGGCAGGGGATGACCTGCACCTCTGAGAGGGGATACTGTATTTTACACAGAGAAGGCAGTGTGTTCCTCATGCACTGGAAAGGGGGAGTGTGGGTAATTTTTTTTTATGCACTTCATGCTCATTGGAAACCTTTGCACAGCCTGGATTAATAATGGAGCTTTAACTCTGTATGAGTTCAGCCTCAAATCTAAGACACATATTCTGTTTAAATACCACGATGGAAAACTATTAGGGTGAAATGACCCAAAATTTGTATAATAGGTTTACACAAATCATTTATAAATTAAATATGGTTTCCAAAAATTATTCTGCAAGTATGTAAAAGTTTTTTTTTATCAATGTTTGGAAAATACATCTAATTAAATTGATAAAATGCAATACATAGTCCAATATATATAATTTATATATATATAGTTTGCTTCTTTTTTTGTAAAAAAAAAAAAAAAAAAAAACAAAGAAATGTTATGTAAACATGATTGTAACATTTATAAGAACTAATGCAATTTTATCACTTATCAAGGGCTTCAAAAAAATCCTGGTATAAAGACAATTCCTTCAAAGTAAATAATACTGCAACAAAGGTACATTTTCCATCACATCACTGTATTCAGTGGTGATTTGAAAAGATAAAGGCAGTTAGTCAAATCCCTGTGTGGGAGAGATGGAAGGATGAATTGAAGCTCTCTGTTTAACCAGCCAGAGGATAGCAATCTCCATTCATTCCCACACTGATTTAACCCACAAACCAGAGAAGAGCAGCTTCTATGATATGCAGATTGGGTGTCAGTCAAGGTGGACGGTGTGAAATTGCATGCGCATGCGACAACATCTGCGGTCGCAACAACAGAGCTTGACCACGACAGCAGGCAAATATAGCACTTTGGCCCAGCACGACTGGAAGGCTCTCATTTTCAGGGAAATTCATTTCCAGGGTAGTTATTTAGAAAGGTGAAATGGCAGGAGTGCAAGAGTGGCAATAATTTCAACTTTCTTTTATTCTTTTGGGGAGGGGCCAGTTTAGGAAGGCTCTGAAAGGCTGTAATTGAGGTTAATATCAAACATGGTGCTGGGGTGTCTGGCAGCAGCTTTGATCCACGGAAATTTTCCTCCCATCTGATGTACGCATATGGAAAACAATAGACATTGGTATGTCTTTCAAGTGCTAATGTTGACTCCGCTATGTGTGGTTGTGGGATGTGAATCTATATTTCAGCGTAAAACAATTATATGGTAAATCTGCCCGTCTTTCCGTTTGTGAGTTCTCTGTTATTTTCTGTGCGCTATTAGTTCAGGAAAATTGTTTTTGTCTGTTATACGTTGTAAATAACATAGGACATCAGCCAACTGGAGTTTGCCGTTGTTTTTTTAAACATGTTTAAAGAGTATGCTTGAGTTCTTTTCAACAGCAAACAAGAAAAAGGATATCTAGGTCATTTTCAAAGCTTGAGATGAAACACAGATTTGAAGGTCAAAAGCAGACTAATCATAATTTATCAGTACTTACATCTTTTGAACTTTGAAGTTCATTTATAAACGTTTAATAACATAATAGTGGTACCTTGAACGCTATGTAGATAGATCAGGGCTGAGCAAGGCACTGAGCATCACGACGACACAAAAACATGGAGAAGTACATGAGGCTACATTTTTAAGAAAAACGAAAACCTTTTGAACATGGAGCTAATTACAGAGTTAGTTACTTTGCAGAAATCCTTCATTGCTTAGGAGGGCAGCATGGTGGTCCAGTGAGCAGCAGACACTTCCAGGTTAACGGATTCTAATCCAAGTCACAGTGGCACATGTGTTTTTCATGTGTGGGTTTAGTCCAGGTGTTCAAGTGTCCTGTCACAGTCCATAGACATGCAGGTCAGGTGAATTCAGAACTCTGAATTACCCTTAGCGTGCATGTCTGTGGGTCTGTGTGTGTGTGTGTGTGTGTGTGTGTGTGTGTATGTATACGCTGCTGCTTTATATTGGGTCAACACTCTGTTCAGGGCGTACCCTATTGTGTGCCAAATGTTCTTTGTGATTGGCTCCAGGTGACCTGCAACCTTGACCAGGATAAGCAGTTAATGAATGATAAAAATAATAAAAATTAATGAATGAATTAATGAAAATCATTATTAACTCTTTGCTTCTCAGGCTAGTGGCCCTCAGAAAGCCCAGATGGGGTAGAAGGTTTTCAGGCTGCGCTCCAGATTGTCACCTCAATGGTAGTTGAACATCGCGGTGAAGGGTTGCAAAGAAGGCTGCGGCAGAACTCAAGGATTTTTGAGATGGCATGGAGATAAAATCTTAGCCTGACTGTAAGATGTTCTGCCAAGCCATCTGTTGCCAATAAGCATCATCAACGTGGTGGGCAAAGCCCCCTCCCAATAGAAAGTGTGGGACACTAATAAGCAGAATCATTATGATGCTGCCACTGAAGTTACTGCTGCAGTGACTGCATGTTGGTAAGACAGTGGGGGTGAACAGGATCCACCCTGAAGTGAAGACACCAATTGCGGCTGCAGTAGCTTATCGATGGAGGCCAGATGTGCTATTTCACTACGCTGCTTTCAAGACTGACATCCTGTCCTTCTCCTCTTGTGGTGACAGCTGTGTTTTTGCACATGATGAAGCAGGAGCTGTATTGTTATGGAATTCCTCAAAGAGCGTGCCTGGTCCCTGCTTCTGCTGCTCATATTAATGGACAGGATATGAAGGGTATCAGCTGAGGTATGAGAAGGATTGGGTCCGTGAGATTGGAGATGGCGTGTGTGGTTTTTCTGAATGCTATCATGCTTTCTCCTCTGGCGAACAGTGGTCTTCAGCGTATACTGATCTGCCGGGCTTCTCCGTGTGAAGCAGATGAGAAGAAAACGAGCACCTCCCAATGTTAGGCTGTCATGCTGCGTGATGAACATAAGTATGGTTGAAAGTCTGAGGTGAAAGTTTTTAAATATCTCAGATTTTTTTTATAAGCAAAAAGAGTAGCCAAGGATTTGGTGAAGACATCTCTGGCTCATGTGTGTTCAGTCAGTCCGTGGATGTTGTCTTTAAGGAAAGTTTACAGTTCACAAGCTGGTGCGTGTTCTCACCTGTGGTCATGTGTTTGGTGTTATAACTGCCAGGATAAGCCCATACTAATCTGGGCTGTCTATGGAGCATAGCTGAGTTTGCTTTGCAACAAGAGACAAGAGATCCTTCAGGTCCTGGAGTAGCATGTTTACCTGCATATGGAGAAAAGCTTGTTAGTTTGTAGTGTTTGGATCTGAAAATGTGGCCTCTTGACATATTCTGTTTAGATCTGTTGTATCATGTACAAATAGGCAAGTTTTTGGAGCACTGAAATCCATTCAACATTATGAATGATGTTATTGGGAAAAATAGTGACTGGTCCATTATAAAAGCTTGGTCCTGATACAATCCTTACTTATTTTGTAAGATGTTTTGAAAATCAATGTAGCAACAGAATCAGTAAAGTGCTGACATTGCTAGTTTGTCTGGCGAGACGATTTCAGTACACCCTAAAGTTGAGTTAGCCTGGGAAGGAGCATGAGGAGCAAAGGAGGACTAAATTGTGTTATTTATACCATATTACTAGTAACAATAAAAGTCTCAATAAGTACCACTATATTCTGTAATGTTAGCATGCCCAGGAGGGGCTGGGCAGCCAGTCAACCTTGGGCCCCCAGACGTTTTTTTTTCTCCACACTGTGGAGTTTTTGGTTCCTCTCTCCTGTTGTTGTCTGGTTTCATTCATTTGTATTAATTTTTATAATTTCTTCTTCAATATCTGCAATTTCTTGTGTAAAGCGTTTTAAGGCACATTGTTGTGAAAGGCGCTTTATAAAAATAAATTGAATTGAATTGAATTGAATTGAATTGAATGCTCTCCAGGATGCAAGCCTGGGCAGAAGCATATGGAGATCCTGGGTTGCCTGGGCATTGGAAACCCCTCTCTTCCTCACTGGGGGGTCCAAAGGAGTGCGAAGCATAACGTTTGTCCCCAGCTTGGCTCCAGAAGCTGCCAGATCCATGTCCAATGAGAAGCTGGGCTGCCTTATGGACTGGGCTGTAAGGTTTATTCCTTAGTCTCGGTTCTTCCCAAGGCATTTGCGGAGGTTATTCACCCGTATCTGGCAGAGGAGCCACGCTGGCCTGAGGGTTACACCCAGGTCCCCTGTGGTTAAAATTAATAAATATGTAAACGACTTAGACAAATAAATTGCCTTAGTTTTTATGGATGTAAAATATTTTCTCAGTTGTACTTCTTTTTTCTTTTAATATGTGATAAACAGCTGGAAAGTATAAAGTCTGGCAGCATACAGTATATACTGAGATGTAATAATGACTTTACAAAAGCTATGATAACTGCAGCATCAGCACTTGTGGTTTCTATTCCACTGACGGCAGAGCTATGATTAAAAAACTGTAAGCATCGCACCAATAAATAAGGCTAAAGATTACAGGTTAGGTGTCATGCACCAGTTCTTTAAGCATGCTATCTAATTATCCCTCCCACCTGTTCATTGTTGCTTTCAGCTTATATAGAATACATTGCACCTTATTTTCACCAACTCTTTCTTCACTAATTGTTTTGTAGCATTGCGTTGTAGCACAAGCAACCATTGAACTCAGATTGTTCACTGCGGTGCTTTATGATTGCAACGCTGCTTGTATGATTCTAATTGAATGGTTTAAGTCGTATTCCAAGCCTTGCTCCAGCTCCCACTAAAGTTTGTATTTTTTCCGTACAAATTTAAACTGTTTCATACTAGGGGGAAAGCTTTTGAGTCTTTTAAATCTTTTCGGTGATTTTTTTTTTTCAAGCTGAGTATTATGGGGTAGCTTTTACATATGTATCCTCAGCTAGAGGTCATGCATGGAGAGGAAGGAGATTCACACTCTGCATATACTACAGTTTAATGGCAGAAATGTGTTCAGGTAGGTGGTTCAGTGAAGTGTTGGTTCACAGCACAGCTGTAACAATGCTGATGAAAGTTTCCCCTTTGCTGCTTCGGTTCTAAGGCTGCTCAGAGGAAAGGCGTTTGCAAGCAGAATACGACTGAAGTCACTCTGGAAAAGGGGGTCTTTGGATGAAAAGGACACGGCAGTGTGATCAAGCACTCCTCTGAGGATGTCTTAACACCTGAGAGTAGACTTAAAGGCCTCAGAGGGAGAGAAGGAACGCTGTCATTGGTCTTGAAGAGGAGGGTACAAGGCGACAAATGCCACCGCACTGATCGTGAAAACGTGCACCAGGCATGACGCAAAAGGGCGACACGTCAAGACTGTTTACCCAAGGACATCTGAGGCAGTAAATCTACCTTTAATTTTCCTTTTACATAAACCATAAGCCCAGCAAGATGCAGAGAAAGATATTGGTTTCTCTGGCACCCATAAATATGACAATAATAACTTCTTCCACAATTATCAATTATGTCTCAATTATCAATATCAATTATGTCTCTAGCACTGGGTTTGAAAGCAGAGGAATTTTTCAGCAAGCACTGCCAACATGGGCAAATGCTAAATGCAGTAAGATACAAACTGAAAAAGATTTCACAGCTAAAAAAAAAAAAAAAATACTGAATAATATTGTATTATGGCACTACGCCGTGTACCACAGAATGGGTCGACTGGTATAAATAATCCTAAGGCCCCTACACGTTCACCTATGAATGTCTGTAAAACATTAAGGGAGAGTCCCAGCAGGCCCCCTCTTCAACAAGCCGTGTATGACAAATTGCAATGTAATGTATGAGGCCCTTAATCTTTAATTAAAATGTGCGAATCTGCTGGAAAACGCAGTTCTCTCTGACACGTTAAATCTTCTGGTTAAACAGCTTTCCAGGAAGTGGCTGCATGAAACATTGTTATATAAAAACACGCTCGCTCTCACCCCCTTCCTCTCCTTATGTTTTCCAGTCACCAGACACAAATCGTGTCCCCCAATACCTACTAATTAATCGCTATGGTATTAAGGACTGTTCAATTAGACAAATATGACAGAGGATGGCACAATTAGAGACCTTGTTCAAGCTGCATTAACTTCCAAGTTATTACCGTACGTTTGCTACCAACTATTGGTGTGTCTGGATTTATTTTCATGATTTTAATGAAAGAATTAAAAACTTTTTTCATAGTACTTACAGTCTTATGTAAAGTAAATATTCTGATGACTCATCTCAAAGGTGTTACTGTAAGGGTATCTTTAGATTTTGTTATATATGCATTGGTTGTTATATGGCTGGTGATCCACACCCTTTGTAGATGCATTGCTAACCCTTGAACATGGCTGTTGCTGTAAATCTCAAATTCCTTTGTCAGCAACTGTTTCTATAATCCACGGCGACCTTCAGATGTTGACATTTGCTGTAAATGAAGTGATTGCTAATAATATAACGTTGAAAGGTACGTGTTTTGCTCCGTACGTGTGTGAATGTTTGTGTGGTGTGTGTGTATGTGTGTGTGTGTGTGTGTGTGTGTGTGTGTAAGAGAGAGAGAGAGACATTGTGGGCTTGCTTCAGCACACATGCATAAGATGAGGGAGATAGAGGGACTGAGGAAGACAGTGGGATGCTCTGCCACACAGCAGGGGCAAGTGTTTAGAATTTCAATCTCACTTTTAAGAGGAATGAATTTCTCATTTCCAGTGTGAATGGGGGGAGGCTTTTAAATGGTATCACTTGACAGGTCACCCTGAAACGCCATCTGCTGTGGGCCTGGAACTTAGCTTCAACTGTGAAGAATAACCATCCGCACTGCCCTGGTGTTTATGCACCCACTGCAAAGAGACCGGTTTTATACAGGTGAGGTGGGGGGAGGCTACTTTTGATCAGCCGCAAACCTGTGCTTTCTGTACTGTTTCTAATTTGGCACTTTGATCTTAATCACACTGAATGCTGATTTTTTTGTCTAGAATCTATTGTCCTAGAAGGTGTTAAGACCATTCCAGCTCTCTAACAGTTTCTGTCCGTTTTTGGGTGGGTACCCCTGTCTGAAGGTATCGCTTTGCTTGATTTTTATTAGTTTTATTAGACATGTCATTTTACATTAAGAATTATTACATATCAGAAAAGAAACATATACGCACATACATGCACGGATTAAATAAGTAGGTAAATAAAAAATGCAGGTTATGGTTATGTATCTGTCTTTGCTCCGCCCCTCCTGTTGCATTTACATATATTAGACATTAAGGCAGACATATTTAGCAGACGTTAGGTCAAGACCAGAACCAGATCTCAACACTAAAGGACATGGTGGGGAAAAAAACAAATTGCCTTGGACCCACTACTGTAAGTGATAAAACTATTTAAAAAATCTAGTTAGACACCAGTAATATCCAGTTACTCCAAATTCCCTGACTCTCACAGAGTAAAGTCAGCAGATAGTTTCACAACTGCTAAGCATGGGGAGCTGAAATTAGCATATAATTATCTGTAATTTCTTTAATTTAAACATATCTTGTCTGATGTGACTCTGATGCAATCCTGCATTCCAGGATTGGAGGTTAACTACATTTTTCCTGGCTAGGTCATAAAAACCAAGTAGGTGTAATTTATTTAAGTTTTAATAATACATGAACATTTAAAACACACATTTTCTTAAGTTTAATAGTATTCAGATGGGGGAAAAAAAAGATATCAAAAGGCATCTATATTTTGTAGGATGTCTTTTTTCATATTGTAAGGGTATCATTTGTACTACATTTCCGGAGATGTGAAGAGTTAAGAAAGCAACCCTCAATAATGAATTTATGCTTATAAGATTAATGTATTAGAGCTTTTAAGAGCTGATTACTGATTCAAGAGCAGTTTGTGCTAGCAGAGATCATTTTCCACTGGGAAATATTCTTTATTCTCCATATTTCTGTCCTCCAGGTCCTCATTGATTGAGTTAATTGTTCACCAGCAGATGAATAAAAGTTGGTTGTAAGTGATCAGATACCTTCCTTTGCATTTCTCTGCTCACTTGTATGCACATATTGGCTTCATTTAACACCCCCTTTTACATAATGTTTTACCTTTGCAATTCCTCGTGTAATTACTCCGTAAAAACATTTGTAAATAAATAACGCTTGTTTCCCCTTGTAGTCTGTAATGTTTTCAGGCTGTGTATAATACTATATAATATAATAGCTTTACCAATAATTAACTTTTCACTTTTATTAAAGTGTGTATCTAGTTGTCATTTTCTGTTGCTTATGCTCTACTTGTGTAACAATTGCCAGATTTAATCGGGTGTACTGTGATATTAGGACAGCACTTATTGTTAGTAGATTCTCTAATA
>JABJVR010000031.1:5427000-5445841 GCA_025773905.1 Chitala chitala
TATATGTGTGTGTGTATGTATAAGGCTGATATTGTACTTTGATCTCTTGTATTTCTAAGTTTGGTCTGTCTTTCCTGTGTCTTACACAATGTCTGCCTTAGATCATTTTCCATAAATCTGACATCAAGAAATTAAAATCAAACAAAACCATTCACTGACAATAACATCTCCTACTGTAAAACGTACAATAATGGGACAGTATTTTCATCTTTTTCATGAAACCAATTTTTTTTCTTTACACTCAAGCCGCTGAAAACAAAAAAAGAATCAGACCAAAACAGCTGGAGGTAGAAAACTAAAGTAAAAATTTTAGCCTACTTCAACTCTATATAACACGTTACAGAAAACAAAAACCATTTTTCTTATGGTGAAAAAAGTTGGATCTAAAACATACATCCCTTAAGTGTAGTTAGGTTTTCTTTTCATCATAACAAAAAAAAACACCTTGAAAAAAAATTTTTAGATATACATTTTTTTTATCCTGACCTACAGTGAAGAAATAAAATTCTAAAATTCTTAATTCAACCTCAACTAACTCCCCTTGAACATCCTTTATATGTCCTTCAAGCTGTATCTTCAACTGTCATGAGAAACAATTCTTCAATGTGGCCCAAAAAATTTAACCAGTGCTTTTTCTGGCATAAAATAAAATTAATAAATAAAACATATCAAGCAATATATTTGGAATGTAAAGGTTCATGTTGTGGAAATGTAAGTGTAGGTAATTTTTTCAGACGTTTTTGCATCTACCGCATTAACCAGAAGGGAAGGATGTTCATTGCAGAGAAGACAGAGGGGTACAAGGAAAGAATTGCTATAAAAGGTCCACACAACCTTTCTTAAAAAAAAGCCCTTTGTAGTCCAATGGCGGTCCCACAGAGCCCCTCCTCCCCCCCTCCGAATTTAATCCCGGTGTGTAAGGAACGGGAGCAGGCCACGTGAAGCTGAGCCTGGGTGCGGGTCGTGGTACAGCTGATTAGATGGGTTTTGGTGGTGGTTCAGTAATGGGCTCCTCTCTGCGCTGCTGCTAACCCTCTGCGGCCCTGGCAGCCGGTGCGGCTGGAATTAATCAGCTCAGCTGGGAGCTTCCCCCATCCCTGCTCGGCAGGCGAGCCACTCCGCAGTCATTTACCAGCAAATCCCACTGTCAACTCTTCGTCATTTAGGCCTTTTCATTACGCCTTCCCCCTCTCTCTCCTGCTCGAGAAAAAAAAAGGAAAAAAAAATTGAAATGGGTGACAGATTAGCCTAATGCTGGGTACTTTTTTACAGACAGCTAGTATTATTACCCCTCTTTGTACCATACAGCGAGAGAAAAAAGTGAGAGAGTGTAATCATGCAAAAATGTAAAGGAGAGTGAGTGAGAGATGGGAAAAAAAGAGAGATATTGAAAGGTGTTAGTCTGCAGGACAGCAGCTTTTCAGATGACGGCTTCTTTTGTAATTAGAATGCCGTCTTGCTAATGAACCCGCGAAGTTGCCTGTGCTACGAGCGAAGTTGCCGTAAATGTGAAAATAGGTGGTCAACTTTGTTCCTCATTTATGGAACTCCGAAGCCATAACTACCAATTACTGCTAGGCTTCTTTCCCCAGGCAGCCATGCTGCACCTACTGGACTGTGACGTTAAGGCCACTTAAGTGACCTATTTCAGGAACCCATGTGGTCTGTAAAACACCTCTAAGGTTAGATTATCCTATGATGAAATACAAGGCAATTCTGCAGTAAATTAAAAAAGACGAAAACAGGGCACAATCGTTACCTGATACCGTAGACTGAGCCTTGTTCTACCTCACAGGTGCCACAGAGCAGATCGCCAGGATAAAGGCTGTAACCAAAACAAGCCTATTATAGTCACTAAAAATAATAATCATTACTGCTTCACTCTCATAATGTATCACGACCTCTGTGTATTAACAAAACCCAGATTCATTTCGGAATCGGAATTAATTTCACACATTAAATGTTTCTGAAGTTGTATCATTGCGGTATGTTTATATTTTACCATGAAGGCATTCCATCTTAACACCTAAATATCTAGAAGGATGTAGGTTCACTACTGCAGCATACATATATTTTACAGTCCTTTGACATTGTATATGTATTCTTGTAACAGAATAGAAGTACAGCTAACTGAGCTTGCAGCGTATTGAGAGTGAAGAGAAGCAATGTTAAAGTGAACAGGGACAGAGTTGTGTTAATATTGCAGTGTTTTGATATTGCAGAGCTTTGAAAATGGTGGTATGCACACATTGCTTTGGATTTATATGGATATGTTACATATATATTTTTTTCTCATTCTCACTGAAAAGACTCATAAATCCTAACATCTTCATCTGAGATCCATATATTTGGCACATATCTTTAAATGTAAGCAGTAGATGGTGAGATTTAGCACTAAAACAAGACCCCCCCCCGCCGCCACCCCGCACCACTCCACACCACCATGAGGTTGATGGAAAATAAAATCATCCAGTTTTTATGCAATCTTGTCACATTTACCCCAGCCATCACAGGAACAGTTTCATTTAAATGTAGTTCTAACTTTGATGGGCCTAATTTTTCAAAAATGCATATTTTATTGACGTAAAAGGATTCTTTGCTATAAATTCTAACCTTATGTTGTAATGCGTTCAATTGGACTTGCCAATCAGCAGCTGCATTAACGTGAGACCGAATGATGATGGTCTGCAATGGTAAAACACCATAAATATTGTCGGCAGCGAGTAGGGCAAAGGAACTGAGTGTGCATGTGCGCCTGCCGCACTTTCGTGTGTGTCGGAGGAAGACGGCATGTCTAACCCTGTGGGGTGATTAATAGGGAGCCGAGATAATGGCGGAATAAATGTGTCTCGTTGCTCATTTCCTCCACAATGTTTCCCACGGAGTCTGTTGTTTGCTTCCGCGGCTGACATTAAAAAGATGGCGTGGGGCGGCGGGCACAGATGAGAAACAGCAGCCAGGGTCACACACAAATATTCCGTGGAGATTTCACCAATTAAATCAAGGGCGCCTTGCCAGGAAGACGCTGTTTGGAATGTTGTCGTGTAAATACAGACAATATCCATGCAACAAACGCACGTAATAGACCGCAAAATGCATCTTTAATTGGACGAGTGTCCTTTTGTGAGATGTCCTTAAATGCGCCCAGTCCCGCTTTACTATGCAGGCTGTCCTTGAGACAGCGCAGTTTACCTTCTTGTGATTGCATCACAAAGTATGCAAGTCTGCTAAAATACCCACCGCAGGATGCTTGGGGTTTTATCTTGGGGGAATATTTCTATGCACAATATATTTTGTTTTTTTTTTTTTTACACCCCCCCTAACTGAAAAAAAAAAAAAAAAAAAAAAAAACACTCCTTACCAATAAAGAAACAAGGCTCCAGTTGTGGATAACCGGACTGAAAAACAAACACACCCTTTCATTTCATTTATCAAGATAATACGGTAAATGTTTGCTACGTTAATCTATTAATCTGCTACATTTTTGGGCACAAATAAAGACCCGTATGTGATGCTCAAGGTTCTAGAAGCATGCGATGCTGATACGCAACAAAGTTAACCTCGTGTTTTCAAGCACCGGCGCATGATAGCCATCTGTGGTGTTCAAACCCATCTGATTTACAGACTTGTTTCAAAAGTGTACTGCCTTATTATTAGTTTACCAATAAGCATAACCATTTAAGCAATATACACTTGGCAACATTAGGCGTTTTAATGTCCTCAATTTTTACATCCGTATTTACCTGTGACTCATCTAAAAAATCATAGACAGGGAAATGTTTGCATATTACAGTTAAATACTGATACATGTTAAATCTGTAGGGGGGTGTAAATTCAACAAAGTCATTTTGGTCTTGGTTTGGAAAGTGTGTGTCTGGAATCAGTACCCTGTTGGTCCCTTGTCAAAAAGAGCTGACCCACTGAAATGCAAATATCAGACTGCTCAGCTAGCAGAAAACGCAGAAATGGGGTAGACATCATTATTAAAACAAAGACCTATGGTTTTAAGCAATCATGAGAGGTTGTG
Organism: Chitala chitala; assembly: GCA_025773905.1. Classification (NCBI taxonomy): domain Eukaryota; kingdom Metazoa; phylum Chordata; class Actinopteri; order Osteoglossiformes; family Notopteridae; genus Chitala; species Chitala chitala. The sequence continues at coordinate 5,431,028 of JABJVR010000031.1, forward strand.
AATTTTGTGGAAATATTCTGTTTTGGGGGATGCCAATAAGGGTGTTTGATTGCATTTTTAATGGTTCCAGACCACTCTAAAAAACTGTCTATACTAAATGTACTTGTTACATTGAACAGTAAAAGTAATGCAAAGACTTTTACTGCTATGCAAGTGACAATATTTGCAATATTTTAATTACATATGGGAGTATGAGCACCTATAGTGGGTTGGATTGTGGCACGCCTTCAGTCATTGGATGGTTTAACTCAACAGGGACCAATAAAGTAACCAATGGGAAATGGGTTAAACTAGTCAGTGATTGACAGTCCACATAATCCCACTCACCCTGGTTTTTCGATGGATCGTTTCTCACACCACTAATTTTAACTGCTCTACATTCTCATTCAGTGGTTTATAACTTTTATTTTTGGCTCCTGACATCAATCAGCGTCTACATATTTAAGCATGTGTTAATGGCTACGTTTATTACTTTTTCTATAGATCTATAGTAGGATGTACAGCCTTTTTATTAAAATGAAAAGGAAATGAATGAAGACTCAAGATGAAGCTCTGCAGAGGTATTCTAGAGTTATTCTACAGACACTAGTCAGTTCACATAATGGCAATACATTTTGTTCTGGTAAACAGCCCTTTTGTGTACAACTTGTAAATATGGGCTACTATTAAGTCTGGGCTATTTGTTTTTGTCAGCTTGAAGTTTATTGCGGCATAGTTGAAGAATGGGTGGTGAGAGTAGCCAGTGGAACGTGCATTACTCAGTCCTTTTTTTACTTAAAGTGCACACACACACACACACAGAGGCAGGATACACTCCACAGAGAGACACCAGAGGCCCTCAGGAAATTTCTCCCAATGTAACACATTCCCCCAGTTTGGATAAGAGGGCAACTTCAGTCCAAAAAATCCTCTTCATGAAAAAATATACTTTTTAAAAAGTCCATGTGAAGCGGTGGGGACATGAAAAGCATCTATTGCGTTCCAGAAACATCTGGTTTCATATTGGTAGACCAAAAAGGAAATTGCGGGAGGACAGAATTCTTATGGTCTGATTTAGCTGATTATTTGAATGTCGTGCAGCCAGCCATTCAGTGCAGATCAGTGGTCATAAATACTACAAGCAACATGATGGAGGCTAAAGGGGCCCTCACAGTGTTGCTCACCTGATGGAGGCTAAAGGGGCCCTCACAGTGTTGCTCACCTGATTGATAGCATTGCTAATTGTGGCCACAGCCGCTGTGCACACTGTAGTAAATGGTATGGCACAGAAAGGCTATTGTTAATTGGATAAATGAATGGACAGCAGGAAGGGGGGGGGGGTGGGGTGAAAAAAAGTGAGGGAGGGAAAGAGAAAGAGATGGAGGGAGAAAATAAGAGAGAAGAGTTAGTTCTCTATCCCAGGAGAGCACATTAGAGCTTCCTCTGAGGACTGCTCATTTCCCCAAGGCCTCTCTGTTATGTAAGCAGGCAGCCAGTGGTGAGTGAAGTCACACAGCTGAAGTAAAAGTCCAGTTAGTGAAAGGAAAGGAAAGGAAAGGTAAATGTTCAATCTGCCACCTGCTCCTGGAATAATAAACATGGACATATAAACTATAGCACCACAGAGGATGGGACAGCTATTTATAACAACTGTCAGTTTTATTTGTGAGTATGTGTTAGCTGCAGGAATTTGTATTTCTGCATTGGGAAACTGGCCAATGGAAGATTACACAGACAGCTGTGTGAGATGCATTACATGACTTACTTTAAGGAGAACAAAAATGTGTTATACGTAGGCTTTGAATTTGTGCATAAGTGCATGATTGCATCATTAGAAATAAAGTTCATGACTTCTATAATGCAAGATTTAACAAGTAATACTGTAATAATGAGTGGAATTAATAATGTAATAATTGTACTATGGTGTGCTGGAAGTTGGGGGGGGGGGTTGCAATGCTGGTTAAACTGAGATATTGCACTAAGAAAGAAATGGTCAGGGTACCTACTGGTTCTGGTTTTAATTGCCTTAAAGCGATTGCCAGAGGATAGTTTTTGAAATAAGTGATGTACAGTTTGAGAAGGATCTGTGGCAATCATAGTATCTTGATTCTTTGCTTTAGATTTGTTCTGCTGCCATTAACCTTCTCAGCAGACTTGCTGACATGATGCAGTCAGGATACTGGTGGGACTAAACCAGATGACAATTGCAGAAGTGATCCCGCCTTCACTGATGGCTCTGCGGAGTGGCGTGAGAGTGGGTTGTGCCACACTGATGTTATTTAGCTGTTTCAAACCACAGCACACGAACAAGTCCATCCTTAAATTTGAGAGGGAACAGAAGTGCATCCTTATACTTTGTACACATTTATTCATTTTAAGATCCAGATTTTCAGTGTCATATCACATTGTTAGATGGTCTTCCTTCCATTTAGTAAAAAGGTGATACATGTAAAATTAATTAATATAGGTACTGATAATACAAGAAATAATTAATAAAAACAAAAGAAAAATAATAATAATACTAATTATAGTAACATTCAATAACAGCTTCTCCTATGTATCGGCCTCTACCTGACATGAGATGTAGCTATATCGATATTCTTGTTAACGGGAAACATCTGGACATTGTCTTCTCCAACTACAAAATCTTTTTGTACTGGTGGAGTACGAGACATTGCTCCCAGAGAAGAGCACAAAGAAGCGCACTTCTCCTCCTATCAGCTCTACTCCGGAAAATATAGCGCTCATGGGTTAAAAGCAGGCAGTGTGCTTAAAGTTTCAGTGTTGTTTAAAGCACCTAAAAGCCACACTTACATAAAAGTTTAGATATTTTACTATAAAATTACTGAAGTAAAAGTCAAAGCAACCCTTTGTAATATTATTTAAGTAAAAGTATGAAAGTATCTGTACTTAAGTTTCAAAAGTAGTTTTTGAATAAATTTACCTAGATATTGAAAGGAAAAGTAGACGTATCTATCCATGAGTCTATCTATTCAGTACTCTATCCGTGATTAAAACCTTAACACACTGATTTAAAGGCACTCAGAAACACGAACAAGTCATCATTACATTGGGAGGTAGTTTTTCCTGTGCCCAATGCTGAGTAGTAGGCCTCATCCCAATTTCCAGTTGATGTTCATCAACAAATTTTTTAACTTTAACTAGTCGTAGTTTGTGATCAGGTTTTGCGATTACTTTAATGAAAATGTGTATAACTATAATGACTTTACTTTTTTGTGTTTTAGCTATCACCGTGACATACCATACCATGGAAAATCTGTATATAGCTAATGTGTTATATTATGTTTTAAAAAAATAATCTAACTAGCAATTTGAACAGACTTCTGTAATTTAAGCAACTAATTAACTTTATGCAATTTTAAAGAATAGATTAACTGTAATGTATTAAAGTTCAATCATGCTACAACTGACCAGTGGGTAACTTTAGCTGCTCAACTCTACAACAAAATTTCTCTGATTTATTCACAATCGCAGTACTGGCATAACGTTATGTTAATGTAAAAAAAATCTTAAAAAATGTTAAGTTAAAATTTTAAATGTTAAAAGTGTTAAGCGCTTAATACGTTAACCACATCATTCTACTTTTTTCCTTGTTTTAGCTTATCTCAATGTGTTTCTTGAGGTTCGATGGGGAATTTTTGAATGCCAGAATTTCAGTGATTTTTTTGCAAGCACAGGAGGCACTTCATTCAATATGAGAAATCCTTCATGCCAAGAAAGGAGAACATCTCTTGGAGATATGGTCATGAGTGGGCTGACTCGTTTAAAGCAGGAGGTGTTGTTAGAGAAGTTATGCTAGCCGACATAGCAGGTGTTGGAGCAGCATCACTGCTGCTATAGGAGGATGCTGCTGCTTCCATGACAGCTTCTTTCTGCTGCTCTTTTGACTATCCTGAGCTTGTTACGCTAAACTCACAAGCTGAAAACGAAGTGCATTTTATTTAAATAGTGAAATAAAAGTTGACAGAAATTTAAAAACTCAAACTACAGATACTCCCCAAAAATACAGTACTATGTTACATTACACCACTATAAAACATATCACCAAATATTAATATTCCTATCCTTTAATGTCAATAATCTTGTCCTTGAAAAACAAGTAGCGATATGTGCAACACCCACAGAACTTTATTCTCAATCAACACCTTAAACGTACACTTTTTAGTCAGTGCTGCAAGTGTGTATTTTGTCACACTGTCAAAGCACTTCTGTGTAACCTAAAAAATTGATTTATTATTTATTATTTTTTATTGTTATTATTCCTAACTTAACTGCTTATCCTTTACAGAGATGGTTATGGGTGGCCTGGAGCTTTTCCCAGGCAGCTTGGAGTGTCATGCTCCAGATACCCTGGACAGAATGACAAATAATTGCAGGAGCCAACAACAATAACTGCAACAACAAAAACATCAACAACAACAACTGCAACAACAAAAACATCAACAACAACAACTGCAACAACAAAAACAACAGCAAAAACTACTACAACAACAACAAACAACAACAACAACAAACAACAATAATAATAATATTAATAATAATTTTAGATCAAATCATTAAAATGCTTAAACCTAAATGTTTTGCTGAAATTTTGGAAGGTTACTTTTCAAATAAATACTTCTAAAGTTTTATCAAAAAATGTAATAATCAATAGCTCTAATCTAAGAAATTTCAGTGACTTTCACTTTAATTTGGCTGGAAACAAAATGTAAAGTCTCCCAACAGAAAGAACGTTTGCATGTGAAATCTTTCCCCATCTGCTGGTATTGGTCCACCTGAGAAGATGGGGATGCAGGCATGGTCACGAAATGTTGTCTGCTTGCAGGAAACACTATAGTGTTGCATTCATCCCTGCCTGACTGACGACTCATGAATAATATAAAGCTCTAATGCATAATACTGCATATGAAAGAAAAGTTCCCCATCTTGTGAAGGTAATGATAGCTGTGTAACATGTAATTAACTGGAATTATCCAGAATGGAAAATGAGCAATACCATTTACGCAGCTAATGTGGGCTTGGCGACTTGTCTATTTCCACTACTCTCAAGAGAAGTAGTTTAACTCATGTAACTACAGTGCTGTTGCATTACATTTTTCTGATCTCGGTATGCACTCAGTGTGACGAGTGTCCCATTGCAACTTTCCCTAAAAAAACTCACTTTCAACATCCGTGGGGGTTTTGCCACATCCAGGTCAACCCAGGAGATCACACGACGACTGAGCAGGTGCTGTGACGCCGGGTGACAAACTACGAGCTAATAAAACTCAAACTTTGGGCTGTGAGGTGAGGAGAGAAAGAGACAGAGAGTGTTCCGGAAGAACCAAGAAAACCCCAGAGTATTGCTGGTTTCCTCAGGGCAGCAGGCTGGCTCAGGGTTTTTGATGTTGCTACAGTGACGATTGCTGTGGATAACATCATCAATGACAAGTGTGGCCCTACAGTGTAATAAGGCATAACGAGGCAAACTGCATAATCACAGTTCACTAAACCACATTTTTAAGTGCAACAGTATGCAAAACCAATGTTTTCTTCTCTCTTTTACAGAAGATGTGCTTTATGTATAAATATATATATTCATTGGGCAATCTGCATGAATGCTCAAAGCAAAGCCAAAAGAACGACTATATTTTGCTGCCTAGTCATATCACCAAGCAACCACCATGTCACCTGCCTAAAAAATTCAATTCAATTTTATATAGCGCATTTTGAGGTCCCTCAAAGTGCTTAATGAATACAAATGCTAAAACAATCAACAAAAGTGTGTGTGTGTGTGTGTGTGTGTGTGTGTGTGTGTGTGTGTGTCTGTTTTACAGCTGAAGGGCGATTACATTATGCACAATGAAGTTGGAGCTCCTCCTTGGCATCTCTGGACAGGGTCAACTTCGAGAATTCAATAAAACTTGAGAAGAGTTGTTTTTTTTTACTCACCCAGCTAGACTAAATCTTTCACAGTTTAACAGACCTCATTCTAACACAACCGTTAACTTTTCTACAGCTATTTCAAGTATCAGCATATTTGCGCACCTTAAACCAGTTGTTATTAGTATGAGTGTCAGCACAGCTGTCCCGGAGCATCCGTGTCAATGAAGTGTATTCGCTCTGTACAACCAGCTTCTTTTGATGCGCCAGATACAGATTGCTCCCTGATTGTTGCGTACAGTTTAATACATATAGAAGGCTGTAAGCTCCCCGCCCCCCGACACTAGCCAGAAGCACCCCCTTGTGAGCCTGCCTCAGATACAGGAGCAGGGGGCGGGTGAGCAAGCTTGATGTTCTGTTTGCAGCCATTTGTCACGTGCGGCTAACAGACACCAGCAGTCCTCCGCACACAGATCAATACTCGCCTAACCCAGACCTAATCTAGAGAGAGTTTCCTCCAATTTCACCTTCCTCTCCTCCGCAGCTCCCTGCCACTTCCCTCCACTTTTATTTCCCCTCTTCTCTCTTTTCCAGCAATCATTTAGACTCCAGCGCGACAGCCATTTTTCATCCTCTGGTCAGAATTGGTGACAAAGAGGGGAATGATGTCTCCTGACATGCAAGATGATGGATATGATGTGGTACAGAGCTGAGAGGCTTTGCGTGCCAGAACCAGGAGATAGATTAGCTGCCTAATCGCCCACCTGACGTTGCAGATTCCTTGCCCTACACCCCGGCTCCCTCCCATGACCCGGTCCGCTTGTAGCTGTGCTGCCTGTTCGTTCTTTCAGCGACCGTGAAACTAAATACTTGGGAAAAATATGTGCGTGACAAAGAAAGCTACACCATCCTCAACTGGGTTAAACAACCCACCATGACCTGGACTCACCTGCCCTCACAAAGTTTACATCTGCATCACTTCAGCACACCACCTCTACGTTTCCAAACGTTAATAATAACCAAAAAGAAAATGTGGCACAGTAATGTCCAGGAAATCCACAACAAGATATTTTAAAGTAAATCTTTAACCTAGTAAGTGCACATCTTGAACCACCTTTGTTAGCAACAGTTCACTACGCAGGAAACAGGAATAGCGAGAACAATGTTAGGTTTCATTTTGACTGCTGACCAAGCTCTCTAACTCTCCTATTCCCTTTTCCAAGAAGTCGTCCCCCAGTTGACATGGACTGTGGAACAAAAAGGGTCATTTTTCAATGTGGTTTAAAGAAAATGGAGTCTTAGAGAGAGCTGTGTCAGTTTGGGAAAACAAAGCATGTTAGTGTCCTGAATGTTTGTACCCTATGAGAGCACAAAACAGAAACTGTTTACAGCAAGGAGCTGGCTCTAGTTACATCTTTGCTTGCACAAAAGCTTCTTTCTTCCACAAGCCCACATAACAACACAAACCAGCTCTCATGTTTGGCTACCCCATGTTCTAGACTCGAACACGTGATGTGTAAGGGATTAAGTCACCAGTCGTTCACCGGCTTACATATAGGTGTGCAACACTTTTATTTTGGATGAGCTTGTTCATTCTGTTTCCTACATATTGTCTACTCATCGGACAGCTATTGCTCTCCATTTCATTAAATCTGTTTTATTTTACACGGTCAAGCAAATTAAAAAAAAAAAATTACATGCAAGGATTTGGACAACTCATTTAAAAAAGTATAAATTTAAATATTTTAAGGACTTAAAAACAACAATTTGGGGGAATATGGATTAAAAAGAACAACAGTACAACTCCTGCCAATACATTTCAGGACAAAAGATACACATGATTGCTTTCAATCTCAAAATAGCTCTCTGAGAGCTTCTAAACGATCCAATTTCTGTCACAATATCTCTCCAGAGGTTTGAATACTATCTTGTTTAAAGCAGAATTGCCTTTTCTCCCTGTTTAAAGTTTTTGTGTTACAGCTTTGCCCCTGCGGATTCTGGCAAGCCTTAACCTGAGAAAACAGTCACTGGGACCAGGGAACCTTTCAGAAATAATCATTCACAGCACAGCTGTGACTCTACAAAACGACAACCTTTACCATTAAAAACCTCTAAAAACACTTCAGCACAGATAAGATTCAGTTTATGTCTGCCCATATTAGGAAAAACATTTAAGACTAAAACATTTTATCCAACCCGACGATGCTACAGGTTTTTCATTAGTTTTTTATATATTATGACATTTTATTTGTCATATGTTGAATACTAATTAATTGTACATTTATCATACCCACAAAAAATTTATGCCATACTGTATTATGTATTAACTTGACAGCTGCTATTACCCAGTGACTTGCAATGTTATAAGTTTAAAAGGAGCACTAAACAATGTACAGTAAATAGAAAAAAAAATTTTAAATCCAACTGCAGTTGTTTTACTGAAAACTTTTACAGGGACCTCTGTATGGCAAATTGGTCCTAATTAAAAGTGTTTTATTCTTAGAATTTAAATACCTCAGCTGTCTTCTGTTCGGTCGGTTTTTCACCCCCCCCCCCCCCACACCAACTCAGATAATGACGTTCTAACAGTCGGGTCGGTCGCCTTGATGCAAAGGCCAGGTGCAGCCACTTGAACTGATTTCAAGCTAAATATTGCAGTATAGCATGCGCTTCAGAGCGGTGCCTGTCTCACAGCACACAGACAGGTGGCAAACACACATATATGCAATATGAGGAAGAAGTGGCTATGGTGGTTGAGAAGACTTATTGCCTGCAAACTCCCAGCCCTCAGGAGAAGGCGTATAGCTGAAGCTTTGTGTGTGGTGGAGTAAGTAATACCTCTGCGGTAGGAATCCCCCAATTGTCAGGACAAGAGTCAGATTAGTACCCTGAGCAAGGGAGTTGTATCTTTAGCTCAGTGAGCTAATCCCTCTTGTCTGGTAACACTACGTGGGTTGTGGCTATGTGGGTTCAAATCATGCTAGGTTTGTTTCTGTTACCCATGCAGCTGGTGGCTAACCTGAAACGCATCAGTACACTGTACATTAATGAGGCTTTTTAGCTAGCTAACTTTAGCTGGCTACCCTTCGCTGCAGGTGTTTAAACATTGCACAGACTCGGTGCCCAGAGCCGCAAGCTTAGGACCAATGCAGGAGGAAGAGCAGCTGAAACACATTTCTGTGCCCACTGGATGATTCACATTTATATTAGTTGTGACCGGTGTCATCGTTAGCACCTTTTTCTCCCTCAACATCTGGGTTCTGATTCCTTGGCCATCAGGCAGTAATGAGAAAATGTTATGCAGTGTCGTAAACTACGGGCTGAGTTGTCGTTTTTGCATAAAGAGTCTGGGACGATAGAAAGAAAGATAGAAAAAAAAAAGTTTTCATTACAGATCCCAGTAGAAATACTTTTATTTGAAGTCAGTGAAAGCATTAAAAACAAGAAGTACCAGTACTGAATAAATTAAGACAGCCTTACATCAGCCACAAAATAACACAATGTAGTGTTAAACTGGTATGTTTGAACACTCCATGCTTTGCTTATATACACAGCATAACAAGTAAGCAACCCGAACCTTTACCTTCCTGTGAAACTTCCCTAGAGGACCTACAGTTCTCATTCTGTTTAAAATGCTTGTGTTCCAACGACCAGTATAAAAAAGGATTGATGGTACTGTTGTGCAGCAATGCTTAGATACATTTACCAAGTGCAAATCCTTTAAGGAAACTGTTATAGATTTGACCATGCATATAACAAGAATGAAATTTTTACAGCTTGATTGGGTTCATTTCTGGACCTAAAGCAGTGGCCACACTTATTCAACAAAATGAGAATAAATCAATTGTACAATTACTTAATTGTCCAGGGGCTATGAATGTAATCTAAGTAATAAAATCATGAACTGCTCACTCACGAATAGCACTGTAATATTGCTACTATATATGTGTGAGTGTATGTGTGTGTGTGTACTATATATATATATATATATATATAGTACAAACACACACACACACACCCACACCCTTTTTCATATTCAGACACACTCCAAATAGAGTTTGAAAAATTAAGTGGGCAAAGAAGAGTGTATTGACATGGCAGAAAAAGCATTTAAAAGTTCAGGTAATTAAGACATCAGGTAAAGTGTAACATGGATAAAGAGTGGCTACCAGACTGTCTGTGACATCACCAGGTACCAATCGTCCAGTCCCCTGAAGGGACTTGTGGGAGTTACCTGCCATGAGGGCTCCTGTACTTTGAAGAACAAAGAGTTGACATTGCATAACTGTCTACATTAGACTTCACATTCACCTTTAAACACATTTCTTAATTGTGTAAATATACAGACCAAACCATCCATGTTTATTCCCTTTCATCACATGTCCGGAGGTACTCGGTTATTAGTCTGTCCCCGTCAATCGTGCACTGTGGGTGAGCAGTCTGGCAGCGCTCATTGGCTGAGGTGCAGAATATCTCCATGCAGCAGTTTCCTTTCTGCTCCACACTGGTTCTTGGCGAGGGACGCCACTGCAGTGGTGACATCATACAGTCTCTCTCTCGCTTCAGCCTGTTGTGCAGGACAGAAACGGCAGGTACAGTAAACATGCCCCGGTAGTCCAGCCCACAATCTAATCCAGTACACAAGTCCGAAACAAGTGAACCACACACAGAATACTGATGTTTCGCACGCTATACACAGTGCAAGTTAAAAGTTACAGTTAACAAACTGTATTTCTTGATTGACTATGTTTTGAACCATAAACACTTGTCTGTGAACACTGGTTCATAATATGAGAAGAGGAAATGGCGTTGTTGTCTAACATTTTATTTACCACACTTTCAGGAACCCATGTGTTGCAAATAAAATACAACTTCGATGTCCCCCATATTGGCTAGGATTTCTCAATGACAAACACTCACGCGCCATTCCTGCAGGGAAATCTTTGCTGCTACCACAACCAACCTGCCCTCCTCCACAAACCAGGCTGCATGCCAGTATTAAAATCATATTTAGGATGTCATTTAGGCTTGAATTTAGACATGTGTTTTATATCCATGCATGATTTTTATTAATTTTGTTTCATGAGCACATCCGTGCGGTCCTTTCATGACCATCTGTAAAACATTGTAAAATGTACAATATAGAGTTAACCTGCTGAACCTCAGAGTTTACATAGCTATAGAAAAACACAAACCTTTCAACTGTTTTTCAGAGCAACATTTACATTTTAAATTGAATTCCATATCAAATCAAAATTTTAGGCACACAGCCGTAGATGTTATGTTGTCATCTGCTCATCTCTGCTGTTACTCTTGTTTGCAAGGGCAAGCACATGTACCAGAGCAACAAAACACTTGCTACTCAACTACAATTTGGAATTTTTACATATTTTAAAGTGAGAGAGGCAAAGAGAGAGAGAGAGAGAGAGAGAGAGAGAGAGAGAGCGAGAGAGAGAGAGACAGAGAGAAGGAACACAGACAGAAAATGAACACAGACACAGAGAGAGAGATAAAGAACAGAGAGAGAGAGACAGAGAGAGAGAAAGAACAGAAAGAGAAAGAAAGAACACAAAGACAGAGGGAGAGAGAGGGAGAAAGAATATAGACAGAGAAAGTACAGGGAGAGAACACACAGAGAGAGAGAGAGAGAGTGAGAACACAGAGAGAGAGAGCGAGAGAGAGAACACAGAAAGACAGAGAGAGAGCACAGAAACAGAGAGAGAACAGAGTAAATATTTCATTTGTCTTTCTGGAAAGTAATTACTGTCCTGTAGATAAGAGGTAACTACATGGAGAAAATAAACACAAAGACATTCACCGAAAACTGGGATTCTCTTCTCTTCTCCTTTTCCTTCAGTTCAAACAAATAACACACTTAGGTGTCTGGTAAATTAAATAATAAATTAAATTTAAATAATAAATTTTTAAAATGAAAAAAGCAAGGAAATTCTTGTGGCTCGACAGAATGGGCAGATAAACCATAGCAGTGCTCTGTACAGGAAAGTCTGGCCAGGGAGAAACAGCAAAGTGCAAGTGTTCAGAGTGATGTTTATCCATGATGTCTTTACATTAAGTGTGTATATCCTATAATAGTAGTAATAATAACTCAATGTGGTAGCTCAAATGATAATATTTATGTTCAAAACCTGCATAATACACTGCAGACATCTCAAAACCATATGTAAACTGTTGCTGATAATCACAGTAATAATAACTTACAGTAATTTTAATTAATTGCAACAATTGTTTCCTCTTCCCCTGTAAACATTTGCTTATGCAACCTCCCCATCACTTCTGTTAAAACATCACCTGAAGAGAGGTAAAAGTTTAAGAAAGTAAAACTGTGCTTTTTATACTTATAAATAATGACTGCTTAGCAGGATACGTTAAATTGTTTTAGGTAAAAACTCATAAAGATGTAACTCACCCCGAGTTTCACTACACTCCGTTCACACAGTAAGTGTGAGACAAACCCAAACAGGAATCCCTTCAGCGTAAAACGGCTCAAGTGCGGTACATACCTAGGCCGCCTCCTCCTCTACTCTACACAGAATCCATACCTCTGTTTACTCTGTAGGCCACAAAACGAGGGCTCCTAAGGATGCAGCGAAAGCCAGAAAGTTTGTGGCTAACACTGCTGATGTTTGCCAGAAAGTTCACCCAAGACAAATATGTTTACTCCTATTAAAGGGAACGTCGGGTACTAAATATCTGTACGTTCAGCGAAGGCGCCGTGGATGACAGCGTGTTTAGCGAAGAGCCGTAAGGGGAGCCGGGTCCCTAAACATCATTTAATGAAAGGTTTCAACGCTGCTGTACACACTAAATGCCAGTTTGAAGTGCAGACGTGAAAGTAGCTGTCGTTTCTGTTTCTGTAACGTCCTGATTTCTATAACACTTTTGTCTTTGGAAAAGAAACGTGGAAAAAAAATCACCTTCACTAATATACTTCCTCAGCCAACAGCTGTCCACGTTATAGACAAACAAAAAAATTGCATTTTCTTAGGTAAACATAAGTACTGAAGGGACTGTAACACATTTATGAACAGTTGTGTTTGGAAAAAAAAGGTAAATGTTAAAGTCTTGTATAATACCATATCTTACTAATTATTAAAGCAAATATGACAGGCATCAGCTAATGAATGTAATAAAATGAACTGACCTTTCAGGCCTCAATATTTCAGCTTTATGGGGTGTTTCTGAGCCGAGCACAAGATGGTTGTAATAGGACTGGAGTGGCGGTACTTTCTCTTCAGTTCACTGGAAAGAAGTCAGGAGGCAATTGATGCATTAGTTTGTGGAATTATCTGTGTAATTCTGGCAGCAGTGAAAGGTATCACCAAGTCCCAACGGAATTGTGTGATGGTATTATCAGCATGGAGGAAGAATTTAAAAAAGGAATTAAAACATTGAACACAATAGCAGGAGTGGAGATTACGCATTTCAAGAGATCAGAAACAGCTATAAATCCATTTGAGGTAACTCTTTAAATGACAAATATTTTATGGATGTCATTTTTGAACCTGCAGTTGTGAGCATGCAAAAAATAGTAATATTAATATTATTTTAAAACCGTTTGAGCCTGTCCATGCCTGAAAATGTATCGTGAGTTATCAGATTATTGTAGTATAATTTTATACATTCACACCATTCATTGCTCAAGTTTAGCAGCGGACATCAAAGCACACTTATAACGTGGCTCTGTGATGAAGGCGTTTCTTTACGAAATGCACAGTGTTATCTAACACATAATGCGCATGTCTGCCTGGAATAAAGAAGAAAGCAGTGATGTGTGAGTTACAGGCAGCTCAATGATTAATTAATTAGAGCACCTGGAATAAAACCCAGCAGAAGGTGTCACTGTGAACTGAGCAGTTGTTCAGTCTTTCCACTGCAGACAAAATATTCAATGACTTCAAATAATTGGATTAGAAAAAGAACTGTAGAAGAGGTATGTACAGGGATCATGTGTAATGCTATACACAAACACAGAAACACAGTAGTTAACTGAAATAACTACTATAAAATGTCGAGTATAATGCGCACACACACGGTCTTGGGTTTTACCATTACGTACAAATCTAAACACTTGGAAAAATATATACATATATTTAGGCCAAGAACATTCTTTGAGGACAATATATTTTGCTTTGGCATACCTGTTCTTGATTTAGCTAACTCACTTGTACTTTGTTATATGAAATGATGCCATTTTTGCTTTAAGATACTCCTGATTAATTGAAATAACTTTGTTCTGCATTTACGATATGGACAGTGTGTGCTGCGGGCTGCAGGAATCTTGTCCGTGTAATTTAAACTTTCAATAATTGTTATTTTGATGCCTGATGAAATTATTAGAGGAACCTACATAAGAAGAACAGAACTATTGTTTTGAATAGTGGAATTTACCAGTCTAACATTCTGAAGCTCCTGTTCTGACTAGAATAATTCAGTGACGTTGATTCTCTTTATCGATATGAGTTTTTTGTTCAGATTGTTTGTTTGTGACCCCAAGACTGATCATTGCTTTCCAGTACTTGGTACATACTGGAGGTACGATGTCTGCACTTTCAATTGCAACTAATCTGTGGTTGACTGACTTTCTTCTACAACAAAGTGTATAATGCCCAGGTTTACCTCAGGGTCAGTCTCTGCTAAATTTGGGTTGACAGCAATACAAAAATAATACGGCACTCCTTTAAAAGGGGATTAATATTGATTTCATTTTTTCATAATATGAAACAAGGTCTATGTCTGTTTAAAATTAAATATTCAAGAAAAAATTTAAATATTCATATTTTTAAATTGTTTACAAATTTGAATAGTTATGATTATGATATAATTACAACTAAAAATAGCATTTTCTTCCCTACTGCCAGCTCCTTCTAACCGCATTAACACAGCTGCCGGGGTACTCAGCATTGCCACACACAGTTCGTATGCAGGCTTAAC
>JABJVR010000031.1:5459854-5474348 GCA_025773905.1 Chitala chitala
GTTTAACCAATGGGCACACTGCAGAGAGAGCTGAGGCAAAGTGTTCGACCCATAGGGCACAATGCAGAGAGAGCTGAGTCAAAGAGTTTGACCCATAGGGCACACTGCAGAGAGAGCTGAGTCAAAGAGTTTGACCCATAGGGCACACTGCAGAGAGAGCTGAGACAATGTGTTCAACTTGAAAAGGCACACTGCAGGAATAGCTGAGTCAAAGTGTTTAACCAATGGGCACACTGCAGAGAGAGCTGAGGCAAAGTGTTCGACCCATAGGGCACAATGCAGAGAGAGCTGATGCAAAGTGTTTGACCCACAGGACTCTCATGAATCAGCTGACAAAATGGCCATTGGAAGGACAGGTATAACTGGGGCATAAAGGTGAGAGGAAACAGGCAGCTGTCAGTTAAAAACATGAGTGAGGAGCATGAGTTTCAGTATACTATAACATGCGGAAAGTGAGAAGATCTTCCACAACAAGGAAGATTGGCAATAAGCAAAAGAAATAGAGACAGACGGTGTGGAATGGCATCAGTATAGAGAGAAAGGAACATGGCAGAGGGGAAGAGTGAGCGGAAAGAGAAGGAGAAAGGGTTGACGGAGGGAGTGTCAGAGGAACACGCGGCTGAGCAGTGAAATCTGGGGAATGAAAGGCAAAGAGATGAGGCGAGCCGTCCCTGCAGCCTCCTGGGAGTGTCTGCAGAAGACGACAGAGGCACATTTCCAGCAGACAGACAGCTTTGAACCCACACCCCACGGCTGGAGACAGGTGCAGACGACCTTTTTCATCCAGAGTTTGCCAGCAACTCAGCAACCGTTCGCAAAACGTTCGCCTGACGCTGCCTGCCTACAGCGCACACGGGCACCAAACCGCCTGCTGTTGCCCTCCATTTTGTCACGCACCTCATTTTTCTCATCCATCCGTCATGTGAAACTTACAGTGCAGCCGTATGGGGCACGAGGAGAGGGAAGAACCGGTTATTTAGCTCCAGGAGCCCATGATTGGAGACACATGTTTGACTATTTGAAATACAATGGACAATAGAGAAAAGGAACCGTTTGATTTGTAGCCAAGAAGAAAAACGTGAAATTTATTTTCGATCTCAGGATATCCTTCTCTTCCCGTCTGCTTGCTGAAGAGGAAGGAGGAGGCTCCTGAACACTGTTACTGGCCCTGCCAGTGCTGTCCCAGCCGCTCGCACCAATTTTGAAGCCAGCACTGGAGCGCGTCACTCAGCTTTTCCAGAAAGCTGCAGTTATCAACACCACAGAGAGCCATCGATTGAGCCCCATCGTTAGGTCTGACTATCCCGCTCCACATCAATCGCACAGACTGTGCCAGAAACTAAGCCTTCACACAGCAGGCCCTTTGATCACTCCTCCGGAATCCGCCCGCATTTCACAAAGTACGTCAGAGGAATCCCTCCACGGGCTCGCTAATCCAGAGGCTGGCAGCGTGCGCCTGGTTAGGAAGGCTGCACTCAGCTCCCTCCTGCATGGACGGAATGCAGCTTACATTGCGAATTGCCACACCAGGGTACCGGTCTTGTGATGATGATTTCAAAGACGCACCGGTTTCAAAAAGTGCTGTTCTTCTGCGAATCGCCTCACTCCTGCACCATCAGACCAAACTGCATACAGTACAATCAGCCCAGAGCACACTGCACCTCTTGCCTTGGTGCTAGAGAAATAAACCAGAGGGGTACATTATTTAAAAAATGGATACTAAATCATGCACATGCAATTTTCTAAACATGGTTGTGAAGTCATGGTAAGCACAGCAAAGTGGAGAGGTCTGCAGTACATACAGGTCTGATGGGTTGGCTCTTGTTTACATTATTAGTAGATACAGGAAATTAAAATGCAGCTTTGGTAGTTTAAGATAGCACTGACTGTTGCATGACTTGTTTTTTCTCAAAAGATAATACGTTCATTGGTACATATATTCTCAGCAAATATCTTTTTTTTTTTTTACTTTGCATGCACGAACAGACTGGTTTGGAAGTAAGTATAAATGAATCCTACACCATTGCTTACATAAGAAAATACTCACCTGGTGGAGTCAGAATTTGTTTTTAGACAAGAACAAGCATTGAAGAAAATGAGTGATACTGGGCGCTCGATCTCAGAACTCCATCATTAAACTGTCTCTCACAGCAAAAAACGATGCACCAAAATCAGACACTATAGATACTCAAGCATGAATTGGTTGAAATGATAATTTATGAGTCTTGTGCTCATGATAAAGTTGTTGCATTGTGACAAGAGGGTTAGTGTAAATATGACATGGTGTTCACAGGGAGTGTGAGGATGCTACCCTGGAATATGAATAGAAGCAACTTATTAAAGAGCTCCATCCACAAAGCTGGACACAGGAGGCTGGTCCTCAGTGTCTCAGTCATTCTTACAAAAATGAAAGGCAGATAGTGCTCGGAGTGCTTGTCAAAATGTTCTACAACACATGAGATTTACCCGTCCCTCCATTTCCCACACTGCGTATCCTGTGCATGACCATGGCAGGGCCCGGAGCCTATCCCAAAGAGCTTAGGGTACAAAGCAGAGGCCGCCTTGGACTGGATGCCAACCCGTCACAGGGCTGAGAAAGGAATCATATAACAATTATGTGAGAGCATTCATACACACTGTAACATTATCCGCTGTTTCTTCATGTAAAAAAATGGTAACTGAACTTCACCAGAGTTAGGGATGTTATTAATAATGACATTACGATTAATTACGAACACTCAAAAAACCTTATCATAAGTCTTTACTGCAAATTTTTATGTACATAAAATAATAATAATAATAATAATAATAATAATAATAATAATACACCAACATTCTTATACTGCCAATGTCATTCCTGTTACGGCAAATGTGTATTTACATCTCATTATTGCCGAGGAGAGAGTGGGTTCACTCGCCAGGCGAATGCCTTCCCAAATTAACACAAAACCATAAAGGATGTCCCACAACTACAAACACGACAACTGGTTTTGCGAGAGTAGATGTGACATTATTTCGAGATGAAACAAGACTGAGCAGGGAGTGCACGAGTGACACAGAATATATAGCTGTGATAATGAGAGCCAGCTGAGTGAAATGAAATGCTCAGCCGCTCCCTGTAAGCGCTGTTCCCGTCGTCATGGTGGCGATGCAGCTGCGTAGGCTGCCAGCCATAACGTTCGCTATGTTTCAGACATCTTTTCGTTATCATTGAGTGAGTGCTGTCTTCATCTTCTTGCCACTGCCATCTGGTTACTCCTAAGCAGTCACACACTGGGTAGCTCAATGGAATGTATAGTACATGTCAATATAATGTAAATTGTCCGTACATGCAAACTGAAAATTGTATTTAAAATGTTTTGGTTTGATTTGCTTCATGGCAAAGAGGAAAAATGCTATAAATGTTCTCCATGCATTTTGGCAACAACTGGCTTATCATTAAAATGAAAGTATAATTTGCAAATACATCAATACCTGTGTACAGCTGTATGCAGTGTGATATTTTGAAAAGTTGCACTTAAGTTTTATAATTATCATTCTCATTTATTCAGTTTTTTTCTTTTCAGTTTTAACATCAGCACTGAGCCTAACTATATCCATTAATGTATATACATTGAGCTGCAAAAATATTTGTGCAACCTAGGACAATGTTTTCATATACACACACACATGTATATTTATACAGTAGGTACATTGGTTTACCTACCAATATAAGTATTCTTTGTAGCAGGAATGTGGTCTAAAGGTTCAATGACAATCTACCATCCTACACTTCAAGGCTTAAAGGTTGTACTTCCTGCTATCACAGACCCTCTTTTCCAAAACATATGGAGCCAGAATACTGCATGAAATCGCCAGAGAAAAAAGTAATCATTGTGTCATTAAAGAATGTTTTTCTAAATGCATATTTAGATGTATTTAACCATATTTGCTCCAAGAACATCTTCAACAGACACCCCAGAGGACATTGTCCCTGACTGATCACAGAGTATTAGGAGAGTTACACCCACTGATTTAACCAACAGGCAAAGAAGCACAGACTCCATTCTGACAGGCAGCAGTCTGCAGGGAGGACATTTAGAAGCCACTTAATTAGCTAGACAGTGACAGGTGAGCTCATGAGGGAACTTTAAGATATGAGAATAGTGAGAAAAAAAAAATTATCACATCACTTCGTCACTGAGAATTTCCTGAATAAGCACATAACTTAGTATTAAAGACTGCTTTTATAATCTTTCAAAAAAATTACATTTTTCCTAATTTAAATATGATCTACATTTCAATGAGTTGCTTCAGATTAATTATTTAGTAATAATACACATTTAACAGTCAGATTTGTCTACAAAATTTTGATTTAGTCACCTTGTGATATTACTATAAAACATACCATACAGTGTACTTTATACTAGTAACTGAAAAAGCTTGTTATTTATTGGGAGGATTAATTCTCCAAAGTGTCCACTTCTTTGGTTAGCAAGGATGGAAACTTTAAAGCTTTTCAAGTATTTGAATTAGTTATATTGTTATTGCACTAGACATAAATGAGAAACACTAAATTAGACCATTTTATCAAAAACTTAAATGGTTCTTTTGGTTTTATTGCTATAATCAAAATTAGCCACATTCTTGATCATCACGGACATTACATACACTATTTGTATAATCATTTAATAATAACAATAGTTAAAAATATTTTAAAATAAAATATTTATAGTTACATAGCATTTTATTAACATGAAGGCACATGTATTTTCTAGTCCCTATTTTTTTTTCTTTGCACTAACACTGAATTATGAGATTTTAGGCATGACTATCTCCTGAAGGCCAATTTTCTTTTGCCATTCAATCCTGAAGTTTTATCATTTGTGACATCACAACTGAGACATTTATGAAAATAAACCTTCTTAATTGACAGGCATGGGAGATACCTGTCATTTAAGTTTCTCAAAATGCACAATTTCACATATTTTTTTCATTGTTGTACCCCTGCACAAAATCGTATTCAGAAAACACAAACCAAATTTGGATAATGCATTTGCAGAGGAAATGCAGTCATATATTAATATATGTAAAATTATATGAATTTATACATTTAGCTTAGTTTACAATATTATATTTTAAGATACAATAATAAAACTGAGTTATTCACAGTTAATTGCAAGGCAGGAATCAACAAAGGCATTATCTGCCCAAGCAGTCAGGAATTTCTTTGGGACAAATATGATTTCATATCTGAATCCAACAATGACAGCTGTCCTTATGCTTTTCTTTTCAGCAATTATAAATGGATAAATTAAACACGGTTTGCATATGTCTAATGTATTTCCTAATTATTTAATAAAAACATAGTCCTTTCTGCAAGCAAAGCTGTCAGAAAGTTGTCTTTGGTTTGGAGGAATGAATCTGGACAGTTTTGCTGTTGAAAACGAGCCGAGTTTATGTTGAGCAGCATTCCTGTGTACAGTTTTTTTATGCATACATATTTCTGTCATTCTGGAAGAAATTAGGGAAATCTGGTGTTGCCTATTCCATAAAAGTGTACGGTAACTTTTTCCAGCTAAAGGCACATTGTTCCAAAATTTATTAAACTGCATAACATTGGTCAGTGTTAGGAATTTTATGAATATGTTAATCACAAGGGGAGTAGGTAAAGGAATACACTATATGGCCTTAAGTTTGTGGACACCTGAACATCATACATGCACAAGCTTGGTGAACACCGAATTCTTTAATCTATGGACACTAATATGGAACTAGTACCTTTCGCTGATACAACAAGATCCAATCGTTTAGTAAGGATTTCAAATACAATTTGCAGCACGGTTGTGGGTTTTATATTCTATTCAGCCACAAGAGAATGAGCCCTTATATTGCAAGATAAACCCAAAACAATACAAGCAATTTATGAAAAAGTTCTAATTCATCTCAAAAATGTTTTATAAGATTGAAGTCAGGACTCTCTGGAGGCTACTCAAGATCTTTCACACCAATCTCAGCAGACCATTTCTGTATGGATTTATCTTTGTGCATGTTAGGATTGTCAGGCTGAAACAGGAAAGGTCATTGTCCAACTGTCTCCACAAATATAAAAACATGTGATTGTTGACATTGTCATTGTGTGCTACAGTATCAATGTTTCCCTTTTATACTGCAACTAATGAACCTAGACCAACGAATAAAAAAAGTATCAGAACATTGTTCCTCTTCCACAAAACTTCAGTTTGCACTATCAGGTAGTTCTCTCAGGACATCCTCCAAACCAAGACTTGACCATCATTCTGCTTGATATTGAAGGCCACTTAATTACTTAAGAGTGCCTTGCCTCCCTCCAGCTTACACCTGGCATTGCACATGGTGATTTGAGGCTTGCAATTGGCTGCTTGTTTAGACAAACCAATTTTACAAATTTCAGATACGATCATTTTGCTGATGTTGTTTCCAGAGGCACTTTGGAGCTCAGTTGTGAGTGATGTAACTGAGGATGACTTTACCATGCAAAATGTTTCAGTACTCAGGGGTCCTGGTCTATGTCCTACTGTGACGTATCCCGTCACGACTGACCCATTCTTACTCTTAGACATTTCCATTTCACAAAACGGCCCGTTTAGTTTACCAGTCGGCCAATCGTAACAGTGTACAAATTTGACAAACTTACTTTTCAGAAAGGTGATACTTATGACAGTAGCATCCTGAAAGTCACCAAGCTCTTCTGTGGAACCCATTTGACTGTCACTATTTGTCTGTGGAGATGAGATAATTGTAAGCTTGATGTTATTCACCTGTCCTTAATGAGTATATCTGGTTAAGACAAGCCCACAAAATTTCAATGGGAGCCTGCTTACATTTGGCCATGTAATTATCATACAAGTTTCAATGCAATGTAAAATACCTGTGTTAAATGGTAATTTTATACATTTAACAATGAATTTATAAATATACCTCATAGAGGCAGAGTGTAACAGCTCATAATAAGGCTCTAGCTTCAATGCTAAGATAGGTAAGATATCAGTGCAAATTGCAAGATTAACTAACTGTTCAGCTATTAATAATTGGAATGTACCAATGTGCCTGTGTTGAGGCCTGTGTTAAGGCCTGTGCCTTGCTAAGTGTTGCTAAGTTGCTAACTTGTTGCTAAGTCTTGACTTTGCCTTTGATTGAATGAGTTCCAACCTAACAACTAAATGTCATATTTTCTTAGTTTTTCAGTTTTATTTTAGTTTCTTAGATTATGGTTCTTGCAGTAGTCTTTTAATTCCTCTTGATCCCTAGTTGACCACCTTCTCATCTGAAATCACATTAATACCTGCTCATTACTGGCTTTTCAGCCTAGGTGGAATCTTTTAAAGGTTATAAGATAAGATTTTCAAATGTTTAATTGGTACAATGTATTGCATAATTGTTCAGTTTGGGGAAACTTGGGTCTCAGTTTTATAACAAATATGATAAAGGCTAAAAGCTGGAATTAGCAAATGTAAAAATGACAGCAATGGGAAAAAAAAAACTTCAATAAATATTTATTATATCACATAATAACCAGTATTAATATTCTCTTGCTTGCCTGATTCCTGAAAAGATCAAATAGCTTTATCAGAGGAAGTAATACATCAGAGCTTTTAAACTGTAGCTTAACACATAGTTTACTGGTGGATCTGGAGTGCAGTCACATGACTGGGAATGTCGATAAGGAGTGCAGTCACATGACTGGGAATGTCGATAAGGAGTGCAGTCACATGACTGGGAATGTCGATAAGGTTTACACAGCTGAGTCATATTTTCTTGCCACTACAATGTGTATCATATCTTGGTCACTTGGATTACATGCCAGCCTGAAAAACAATGAAACAGAAGCTGTGTGTGTGTGTGTGTGTGTGTGTGTGTCTGTGGGTGTACGTGTGCGCATGCTTAAACACAAATATTTTAGCTCTGCTTCACATAAATTAAGTTACATTTGATTGAATCGTTAGATGGTCATTGACAAGTCAGAAAAATGCACATAAAATAATTAGGACACAATATTAAATAATGCAAAAAACACTGTATATACCTGAAAAAAGTACTACATAAGTTACAAGGGAAATAGTGAGTACCGGTTCTGCAATAAAAATTCAGCTCCAGTCTCACCCTTGGCAAAGAAACCTGTTTATCATTCTCAGTCCGATCACTCAGATTCACACAGAAGAGATGTTACTATAGAGAACAAGATTATTCTTTTTAGTGACACAGACAGGAAAAAGCTGTACTTTCAAAGTGTTACCTGAGGCAGTAACCAAACTGACCAGAGAAACCAGACCTTTGGGATATATTTATTTGCATTCAATTCATTTTACACTAAGGTAGAATATTACAATAATTTGTAATAACACATAACTTTAATATAGATCAGCACACATCAGTGTGTGACCTTTACATTAATCAGATTACATCAATAAATACAGAAACAGGTAAGAATGAAGCATTTATGGACTAGTGTGCTCTTTTCAAGTACTTAACTGGACATTTGCTTGTTTTTCATCAATCAAACCATGTATGTTAAAATATCTTACAAACGTTCTCATATTATGGAAAAATATATTATTACCATGAATTCCCAATGTTATGTTTTTAATAATAATAACAATAATAATAATAATAATAATAATAATAATAAGGAATCTATAATCACTGATCAGTAACTGCCAAAACTGTCCTATTACTCACACATAGTTGTTTCACTGACTATCACAACATAGGATCCATCTGCAGATGTTCTGGACAAAGAAGAAGAATATTTTTATTTTATTTTAAATGCTTTGTCCATTCTTAAATTTCAAGAAATTTAAAAACTGAAAAGACAAAAATAACATGTACTGCTGGTAGTCACTGGTGGAGTCAGTTGGCAGGATGGAAACCTCACTTGCCTTTGCAGAAGGGTTTCTGGTTCATAGAGTGTCATAGTATGTTTTCCACTTTCAAAGGCAATTACAGAACAATGTAAATGAACACAAGATGATGTTTTTGTATAACCAAATAAAGTAACATTGGACTCATCCCCTTTGATGCATCTCAAAGACTTTGTGGGAAAATGTTTTAGGAAAAAGGAAAATTCAGGTCTTACATGCAGACCTTAAAATTCCAGATGAAGCGTGATGTACAGTAACCATGTTGTGCTAATTACAAAAATCCTGAGAATACAGCAGATCGCGTGTACCTTCATGAGATCTATGCTGAAAACAGGTATACATGCTTTGGTTAAGAAACTAGAGGAGAGCAGGGGCCTGTATCCTGAGATAGTTCTGGATATGTGATGTTGAATAGAGCAGATGTTAAAGGAGACGATGTGGAAAGGAGGGTTTTAGTCCTGTTTCTCCCCTTCACCTGCAGACCCACACTACCTGAGCTGACTGAATCCTAAAAAAACAGAAAGAATACGCAAAGTTCCTTTTCTTACCTTTACTGGCAGTAAATGTCAACAGAAATATTTTCCTTGTTAGTTTGGGAGTCTGGAAATGTGTCCATATATTAAAACCCCAAGGGCTGTACGATGTTAAGTGGGTTGTGTTACACTCTGATGCTCCTTAGGCTACTCTCTCGCTCTGCCTCTTTTTGTGTAGAATTTGTATGTCCTCTCCTCACATGCGTGGCATTTCTCACAGAGATCAAAGGCATGCAGTACGAGTATGCTAACGTCTTAAAAGAAATGTTTATGTCATGTGTGCTCGTGTCACGTGTGTGTCCATGTCATATGTGTGCTTGCGTATGTGTATCCTGCCATTAACTGATGTCATATGTAAGCTTCATGAATTTTCTTGGGAAATGCTATAGTCTCTTGACAAATATAGTCTGGTATAAAAGACTAGCTATTGAAGAAAATGAATGAGTAAATGATTGAATAAATGAATGGATGAATATAGTAAACATAAAAATTGCTTATGTTAGCTAACCTACATGACAATAATAATAGTAATACAAAAGTAACAGTAATACCAAAGCAACAGGATGGGAGAGATCAGCTGGACTTTTTTACTGCTACATGGTGAAAAGCTTGTGTTCATAAAAAGGGAATACAACACAGCACAGCATCGTGATGGAGACTGTGGAAGTATTACGTAAGGGGAAGTTGTAAGGTATATTCTGCCTTTCCCACAATATTTTTGTGAGGTGGAGATAAGGTGAAGCACAAAGGGAGGTAGGGGGTTGTTTGTTTCCATGATTCAAAGCATCTGGAAAAAAGAAAAATGAGGAAATGAATTTCAGACATGTTTCTAACTACCTCAGAACCCACCCCTTGGGGCTTTCAAGTGACTCAGCCAATAAGGAGAGTTTCCAGTTTTGCAATCTGAATCTTACATCTCAGACTGAAGCTTAAGGTCCCATTTCAGCCAAATTAACATTGTTCCCTTCCCCATATTTATTTCACTTCAGGAAGTGCTCTGTGTGACATTTGACTAACATATAAGGGAACCCTTTGCACGTGACGGAAGTGACTGAGGTAAAAAAAAAAAAAAAATTGAATTAGGATGTCCATCACTTCCTCTTTCATTCAGACATTTGTCAGCGGATATGCATATGCTAAAGGCAATTTTGGGACAGTTACCATGGAGACAGCCAAAGTTATTGCGGGAAAGCTGTGCATGTTTCACCAGATTTTCCTTTTTTTATGATGCAATTTGTCTATATTTCATTTAGACAAACTGAGCAGGGAAAATAAATGACGCACATTTCAGTTTGCTAAATCAGTTCACTTATATTTTTTAAAATAAAAAAGATTATCTTCTTATGAAAAGAAACTGTTTTACTAATTTTCTGGAACTGCTAAAGTATTATAAATATAACACATACTGTATTACTGCACGCTTAAGACTGAAGATAATGATTAGAGAATCAGAAAAACAGCATGAGGTTTCTAATTGCAAAATATTCCTCGAAGTTGCTACATAAAATTTATGACCAAAATACTATAAAGCACCAACCTCAGTCTTTAAAACAAAAGTATATTCTCAGTTACACAGTATGTGCGGTTATTAAATTCCTCAATAAAAAATGCAACATGAATAATATGAAGGAACATAATCTTCATTAATAACAAACTGGTAAAAACAAAATTAATATTCAATAAACAATGATAACCACATCTGGCAATATACAAGTTGACTATTACACAATATTTCAAGGATTCTCTTATAATCTATTCATCAAAATGTAGTCAGTCTTTAAAGCCAGCTGCTTTGAACAGTCATTTTTAATCATTGTGGGTGGCCGTTTATATATGCAGCTATTTTGCTAAGATTACTACATTATAAAATAGTACTTAAGTACACATATTGTTTGTGAGACATTGACATAGGTATCAAACTGTTATGTCCTAGAATTGCAATGAATTTGGAGCCAGAGGTTATTTTTAAATTCTGTATTTACTCAAATGCAGGTCGATGCTATTTTACTAAACAGGACACAGTAGGTAGGGCGTGAATATTTTCATAACTGACTGTAAATATCTGCCTTTGCAGATACACAAAAAAACTCACGTCAGCATATAGGAAATCACATACTGTATACTAACGCACAATGATATACACAGACAGAAATATACTCACGCGAGCAGTGGTAAACACGTACACAATGATATACACAGACACGCAACAGCATTAATAGCCTGAAAACACGTACAGCCAGGTTGTAAATCTTTCAGTTGTTGTACTATGATTTCTCAGCTGCACAACTGTATGACTCCACCACTAATTGCTGCTAGTGCTAAATTTAGTGTGAGGGGATCTGGAATCTTCTTGATCAAAAGCATCGAATATGAAATCATACTCAGCCTCGCAGGCAAGCCTATCCGTCTTCTCCCCCACCCCCCCATCTGCCAGTCACCAGGGAATACATGAACTATTCCATATGTCAGGGTTGTCAATCACCAGCAAATATGGGAACTGAGTTCCAGAGCTGGCAAACACTCCCTTTTTCCAAAAATCTTTTTTTCTGTGCTTTATTTATTTATTTCATTTTGTCATCATGGGTGGTTTAAAAGCTCAATAGTTAATTGTATTTTTTCATTATTGTTTTCAACGTTAGATCATCAGCGAGCCTGTTTTAGCACAAGTATTAACCACAGAAAATGCACCAATCACAGGAATTATGATGTAAATGACAGGGTGTTATTTTAGCATCTACTGCAATTAAAATTATGGCAACTCTAAAAATAAGAATTAAATTGTGTTTTTAGACCTTCATGCCTGCACATATTTATCTGGTAGTTACATTTGCAAATCCAGTTCTCTTGTGCATTTTATTTTCAGATCATTCCTTTTGAATGCGACTTGGCATTAGATACATGTCTGAGTACGGATGTAATCAATTAATTTGCGTGGTATAGGATTCAGCTGCACTCACGACCGAAGTGGCACCGCCTGAACGTGATAAATCGCCCTATGGTGTTGAGTCAAGGCCTGAATAAAATATCCTGTCCCTCAATTGGTTTGTAACACAGACTTGTGTACAAATGGTTCAAATACATTAATCTTATGAACAAATTAAACTAAAACCCACATACGCATGTACGTGTGTTTGGGAGGTGTGTGGGTGTGTGTGGTAGGGGTGTGCGTGTCTGTTTGTGTGTGGGAGGGGCTGTATGTGTGTGTGTGTGTGTTTAGTCTTGAAATATGACACTTATGTTGTAGCATCATGAAACTCGTAACTTTTAAAAGTCTTCTGCATTGTGTTTCCAACACCTGTGAAACACAACTTAAAAGCCTTAAGCCCTTCACAGACAATAAGCACTTATAGGTTGTGTTTTATGTTTAAAATAATTTTTCATGGACACGATTAAAAGTGCATTTACAAGGGAACACATTTCAAGCATGTGAGCATTATAGAGAATGCTAATGTAACACTGCATAGTGACTTTAGTACATAAAACATCTGAGGAAAAAAAGAAAAATGATGAAAAGCCAATGGTTATGTATGTAAGTTACTCCAGCATATTCCAGATACAAGTGAGTATGAAAGAAAAGGGAACAGGTTAGTTATCACAGCATTACAACACGTACAGAAAGAGCATGTGCAAAGATCATAAATGATCACAGAAGCTAAGCACAGATAATAATCTGATCAGCAAAGTCATTAAAAAAGTAAATGTAGCTGTAAAACGGTCACATAAACTGGTTCTACAAGCGCCAAACAAGAATTACTCCCTTTAGCAGAAAATAAAACGACAACATAATGTCAGAGGTCCCAGCAACCATGTGCATGTGTTTAAACAGTGATAGACAGGTAAAGGAACGCAAGCATAACACTACCTGTTAACCGATGTCGCCTGTCTCTGTCTCGTCTGAGAGAGGTTGAGGCCACGCCCCTCCCATTTCTGCAATCTACGTGCAAAAAAGAGAGACACTAAAGTGAAAACCTGTTATTCCACATGTCTACACTGAAATGAAATGGTTTTTTTAAAGTCAACCCATGTCTGTACATTGAAGGAAGACCTTTGTCTATTCGCTAAGTCACCACCACCCCCGTCACGTATGCTGATGGACAGAGAGAAGGAGAGAGCTCATCGGAGCCAGGACTGTCCTGTTATGTAACAGTGAAAAATAGTGACACATGTGTGTGCGTGCGTGTATATGTGTGTGTATGTATACATACATATATATATATATATATATATAACAC
This sequence comes from Chitala chitala, assembly GCA_025773905.1. Classification (NCBI taxonomy): domain Eukaryota; kingdom Metazoa; phylum Chordata; class Actinopteri; order Osteoglossiformes; family Notopteridae; genus Chitala; species Chitala chitala. The sequence goes on from JABJVR010000031.1 coordinate 5,473,499, forward strand.
AACAAAATTCTAAATTAAACTAAATAAGTATTTTACATAATAACCAACACATATTTCAGATGAATAATACAGTTTTTAAAGTTTTATGACCAAAGTGTCAATTATTCCTAGGTTGACGGTTACCCTTGACCCCATGTCTTTGGTAAGACATGGGGTCTCTACCGTACCTTTACTGAGGTACGGTAGAGACCCCATGTCTTTCAAAAAAAAAAAGAAAGGTTAAATGTAAGATTTATTGCCTTTGTAAGGAAATGGTGTTGGGCATGTATATACAAATCTAACTTGGTATCTCCATAACAGTTACCTTGGTTTCAAGGGCAAAAACCACACAAGCCCACATTACACATGGTCAATAAACCTTGATAAAAAAGGCTCAGTGGGTCTTTCAGAAGAATCCCTGATTTATGGATATATTCCTATATGTAAAGAGGCTGACACAGTTGGAGAACTGCAGCTGCTGAAGATGTATTCCAGCCTGTTGATTGGTGAGTCTTCTCACTAGGTGGAGCATAAATGAATGACTGACAGGTGACAGCAGTAAGACTGAATATTGCCAGAGAGGGTTTAAGTGTGTAAATAATAGGAATAATTACAGTTAGTTTCAGACTCTCTGCATGAGCCCAATGTAGGAAGGATGATGAGCATAGCTTATTTGTGTCAATCAACTGAATCATCACGTTATGTATGGCGCATAATTATCTGTAAGTCCAAGTATAAGAGAAGGGAATTTCTCCAAAGTAGTTTCACATACTGCTTATGAAACATAATGAATTTACTAGCAACAGCAATACAATACTAGGAGTGTGGGGGGGGGGGGGGGGGGGGGGGGGGGGGGGGGGGGGGGGGGGGG
>JABJVR010000031.1:5474448-5499878 GCA_025773905.1 Chitala chitala
TAGTTTCAATGATTGAAAATATGTGTAAAATTAAAAATATGTTGCAACACTCTCGTGCAGCTAAAATAAAATATTTTGTCATAATTTCCTTACACAAATAAAAATTGGATCATATTCAGGGCTCTGGGGTTGCAGACATGTCATTATATTTCTATATGTGAAATCTGGGCATACGTGAAGACCAGAACAAAGACCACGAGGATTTCATATGATATTCCCTTTCAGTTCAATCATTCATTCAGTTCTGAAATGAATTTTGTGGTTCTTTTTTTTCTAATCTGAAGTCAAGGCTCATACTGTTTATAACGAACCAGGCAGGCTGAGGTCTAAATAGAGAGAGGGAGGTTTATTCAAGACAAGGTAAAGGACAAGGGATATCAAAAGGCGTAATAAGGCTTGGATCTACGGGGGGTCACTACAAACAACTACACCATACTCAACACACATGGAACAGTTCAGTTACATTACATTACATTACACGACAGTCAGCACTTCTCGCTACAAGCTTACAATAACTAGCAAAGGGACAAGCAAGAGAAGGGAACTTAAATAGAAACCAAATAAACAAGACACACATAGAAAGCACTAATGACATAATTACAATGACTCAGCAACAAGAAACACAAGGAGGGGTGACACCTAGAGGATATGAGGAGGAACAGAAGGCTGGGGCATGACACTACGTATGGTAAACAGGGTACAGAAAACTACTAATGATGTTAGTTTGCAATAAATAAAAGTTACATCTGTACTACCTAATTCAGAATGATATAGATAGACTATTCAGGCATGGTCATGTTGATGTAGAACTCACATTCACTGCCCCATTGAGCCTTTACTTCTGCCCATTTTCCTGTAATATAACGATAAGGCTAATTCATTTTCAATTAACTGAGTACATTTCTAAATGGTACGCTCACAAATCAGACCAGAAACAGAATAATGTATTGCATTTTATTTTAGAAAGAGTATAATTCTGTCACATACCCATAGTTTAACATATCAAGTTTGCTAAGCCGGGCATCTTACTGAAACAGGTGACACTCTTTCTATGGTAAACTAGCAAATAACATATCCATATAATTAACCTGTACACCATTAGATATACTTAATTAAGCAGATCCCCAAAGACGATTTGTCTTAACAGACATAATGATAAGCAGTTATCCTTTTGAGGAAGCATTATACAGTATGTAAAACTGGTTACTTTGCACCAGTTCATATACATGTAAGATCCCATACATAGCATAATACCTGTAGGTGAAACAACAGGCTGGAGCATTGTGTACCACACACATGCACACACAAACACACACACACACTGCTATAGTAACAGAAGAGTAGACTCTCTAATCAAACAGTCAGGTACAATCAGTGTAACTGTCAAAGAAATATAACCACTGAATGTTACTATTAATATTACTTCAACACATGTATCCATTGTACCAATCTTATTATAAATACTGTTTTCACAGATATGTAACTGATAAATCATATTGCTATCAGTTATACCATCTAAAATCATTATCGTCAAACACTTTCAATAAATGAATTTCACAGTCATCATTTCTGTCAAAAGTATATACTGACTGAATGAATATTACTGTCAAATATATTACATTTTTAAATGAATATTACTCCCAGATTTATTCTGTAAACAATTACTAACATAACTTGATTTGGTATTACTATAAATTTTACTTCACTGGCTATGCGAGTGCTTAATCAATGTTAAAGAAATAACAAATCAATATTCATTCAATCATTCAGCATCATGGGGGGTGTATTGTAAGGACAGGACAGAGGACTTTTTACATACTAGCCAAGGCACTAACCCAATACTGTGAAATATATGTAGCTATCAATGTTAACATCAATAATATGCTAAAACGTTATATATAAATTCATAAATAAGTATTACACTCAACACCACTGCCAAAGCCAGAAATTTCATCAAGGTTACATCCAACAACCTATTCAATAAATATCATGGCAGTTATAACATTAACAAAGGACTCAAAACAAAATTAAATAAATAGTCCAAAACCACCGCTTAGCTAAAAGAGAAATCACCTTGTTGTTTGTCAAAGGATAATCTCATATTGAATCCTGATTCACTCCCTCTGTGTCTGTGTTTATGTACATACACAATAGTCTCGTGTTTTAGCGTGAGCTGCCACTGTGCTAACAGGTAACATTCCTGTTCCACTCCAGTAACTGTGCTGGAGCGCTACAGAAACACGGTGACACCGTGCTGTTGGCGACTGTGGACATCTTGTTGATTAAAATGGCCATATATGGTGCGGATCAATTGCAGCCAGCAGAGCGTCAGTGACTGAAGGCCCCATCTGCCCTCTGCTGCTTCATCAATGTGGCCCGTCTTTGCCAGACAGCACAAATTATATTGCAAACCTTCAAGCAGGTTCATATTTTCCAAAGTGTACTGAGGTATTTGTGTGTGTGTTTGCATGTCCGTGTGTGTGTGATTGTGTATGTGAGTGCGTGTGTCTTTGTGAGTGTGTGTGTGATGAATGAACACCTGTGCGTGTGTGTGTGTGTGTGTGCATGTGCACATGTCAATATATGTGTGTGTTTGTGTGCGTGTGAGTGCATGCATGTCCACGTGTGTGTAAGTATGTATGGGCACATGTGCGTGCATGCGTGTGTGTACGTATGTGTGTGTGTCTATGTAAGTGTGTGTTTGTGTTTCTGTGTGTGTATATATATATGTGTGTGTGCATGTCTGTGTATGTGCATGTCCATGTACGTGCGTGCGTGCGTGCGTGTGTGTGTGTGTGTGTGTCCATGCACCAAGGCACTCTGTATTTTTTACAGGACTCGGGTTTCTCTCCTGATGCTCAGACTTCACTGATTGCTACTTCAGCTTTTTTTTTTTTTTTTATTTTCATTTTCAGTCCCTACTTCATCATACAAATCAGACCCGGCGGAGAAACAAAGCAGCCCGTTTGGCGAGCCTGCGCTTGATGGATTTCTGTTTGCTCTCTCTCCGATGACTGTGTTTACAGCATTTGACGTCCACACCGTGCAGCACATTCTACAGTCTACCTCACATAACTGCACTCCTTTCTCTACTGCAAATTCCTTACCTCAGCTGTTTATTAATACAGATTTTCCCTATGATTCAGAATTTAATTAGCAGTTGAGAAAAATGTAAAAGTATAAATGTAAATATTCTGAATATTATTTGCATTGTATTGCATGTTGTTAATGGCTATATTAATTATATTTTACAAACAGATTGTGTTTTGCAAGCACTGTAATACCCTTCAGAAATCTCAGACCTAGTACCTGAATGGCTAATTGTGTTGTATACTGACAAACATACGCTTAGTAATATTTGCCTATTTACTAAAAAATATGAGTATTTGTATGGTGTGGCGCCAGTCAGAGTCATGGTCACATACACTCTAATGGTTATTAAAAATTAGTAAAATATTTTAAAATAAGGAAAGCATACAGCAAATGTAATATGGTATTTAAGTAATTTTGTGAGTGTGAACAGTATAAAATAAAAAAAAATAAAGGCAAACAAAGCAGGGCAAGGGGGAGGGGTTAATATTCACTGTCAATCACCATCAACATAGTCAATGTCCCATTGGCTTATTTGTTCCTACTGGATAAAACCAGGCTGTGATTGACAGCACACAGAAATCACAGACTCTGCCTGGTTTGAAGCATCGCTTCGCTCGTCACTGGTGAATGTAGGTAGCAGCAGCTGAAGCGCACTTTCTAACTCGCACTCCAGTCCAATGTCTGGTGTCAGCGCTCACATAAATTAATCACACGGAGGTGTTTAACAAGGTGAGCAGGATCTCAGCAGCATTCAGAAGCCAAAGACCCATCTCAGCAACCTCCCTTTCTTCCCCCTAGCATATTCTGAAAAAAGGAAACCGGGATGAGGAATGACAGCTCTATTTTCATAGAATTATTTAGTTTCATAATGACAGCAGCTAAATCCCCAGTTTGAGGGTTCTTGGCTTCTTTGTGAGACAAGTAGCATAAAATCAGGGAACAGAGAGAAGGAGCTCCCTGAATTAAACAGATCTTCACAACAGACAACACGCTCAAAGGCAGCTCTCTGTGAAGATGGAAACACTTTTTTATACAGAATTCCAATCTGGGGAAACAGAAATTCAGAGAATTCCATATTAATTTGCATAGAGCAAAAAGAACAAGGCCAAACGTATTTACAATCGCAAGATAACAAATGTCCCCAAAGTTCGGTTCAATTCGATTCAATTTATGTGTATATAGTGTCTTTCATAACAGGGCTGCTGTGAAAAGACACTTAAGTTGAGGGAGTGTACAAATCAAACCCACAAGCTCTAAAAAACTCTTTTAGAATCAGACTATAAAGGAACTGGCCTATTTTAATATTACATGAAATATACCAGGTGCTGCCTAGAACTTGGACAAAATGTTTCACTATGTTGTTATTATTCTTATTATTATTATTATTATACTTTTTCCTGGGTCCTGGTTATCCCCATGGCCACACCCCATGTCAGATACAGGCCAGGACAGGTGGATCATAAAGCATGTGTGTTTGATGACAGTGTAACATTATAGCTGCTTTTTGCAATATTTTCTAAGGTTATATGTTTCACTCTAAAATAAGCAAAAACATGCAGTGCTAGTGGGCGTTTTTGGAGTGGATGTGGGATGACATCAGTGACAATAAAACAAAACAGGGACAATGACCACCTCATCCTGCCTCCACATGTGCAGTACATCACGAGCCATATTTGTACATTTTCGTGCATTTACCTTTGTGGGTTTTGTAAATCATGTGTTTTGTATGGCAAACGTTTGTGATGTATCTGATGTTGTTGTCTCCCGGTGTGATATCATGTTTGTTAAAGTGGATTGTTTCTGCCTGTCAGTCTGATTCTGTCGTAGTACGGTTTATGTGAAGCTCCTTCTAGTGCGGTGTGGGGCCTGTATTCGTAACACGGTGTGGGTGTGTCTACTAGTTGATGCTGCAGTACTACTGCTTTGTGTATGACATTCGCAGGCTGACTGTGTCTGTGCGTGTTTTGTTTGTGTCAGTAGTATCCAGCCTGAGGTGATGTTCTGTACTGTTTCCTGTGCATTGTTCATGTAATGCCTGCGAACCCTCTGCCCTCGACTATGCGTTTTCTGTAGTTCAACGTAAGATTCATCCGTCAGTCTCAGTAAATCAGTTTCCAAGAGCCAGCCAGCTGTTTGTTGCACGTTTATCGACGTGGGGGTTGACTGAGCTCGTGGGACTGAGCGGGCCCATGGGGGTGTCGAAGCTTATGGGCTGTCTGCTTCACTTCCTTCTGGAACCCATTCTGGTTCTTCAAGCTGTGTGTTTGCAATATGTTTGGTGATGCCGTGTATGTTGTGAGAGATATTTGGTGTGTAGTTTGTGTATGCTTGCACAATAGCATTGTGTAGCATTGTGTAGCAAGGATGTTTGTTGTGGCCTGTCATACTTTCAACTCATGGGAAAGGCTGACTTTACACTGTGTTGTTTAAGCATTGGTAGTAGTGAAAGTGCATATTTTCAGGTCATATATGCATAACAGAAGTAAGAGGATGTAGTGCTAGTGTTGTTATGCAATTTATAAAACAAGAAACGCAATTTTATATCCATTGTGTGAGTGTTTATGCCTGGTCATAGGGGGTTAGGGGCAAGGCAGAACCAGAGGGAACAAAGGCTCTTTTTCTTTGCACCAGGCACGAAGCTGTTGGTTCTTCAAAATGGTACCAAAGTCAACGGTACTTCTTGTATTTGTTTCCGGCATAAAAAACTGGTACAATCAGTGACCAGTGATATTTTGCATACACTTGTCCATGGATCTATAATTATTATTTTGTGCTACATTATTATAATTTTTTTTAACTTTTGTTATTGTAGGATGAAGATACCCCGGTGAAGAGATTCAGCAAGATCTTGATGTCATAAAAAAAATATTTGCAAAGATAGCAGACCTTGTTATTCATTTTAGATATTATTAATTTGTGTATTAGATATATGTATTGATATTAACACATTGAATTTTACATATGTCAATATGCTATATATATATATATATATATATATATATATATATATTCTCTAGTCCGTGACAGTGGTCTGCTCCCCTACTGACTTTATCCAATGCCTGTACTTTTTCTCCTTCGAATGAGAGACAGAGAATTTAGGGCACGCACTTAAAAGGGGTTTGATATTATGGCACAATGGGGACTCAAAATAATGCAAAAAGAATACCGTTTTACCTGCTTCTTGAAGGTGCAAAATCTGAGAAAGGAGAAATCTGCAGAATGCAGAATCCATGTAAATTTGGTTAAGAGTAAAAAATTATGGGCTTGGTTGTTAGAAGCAGTTCATGAGCTGAGTCAAACTGGATGAAGTGTGTGTTATCTTCAATTTTTATTTATCTTATAGTATCATAACTATGCTAAAGGTAACAGTTCTATTTTTTTTTGCAAGGTGGATTATTTGCATACCCAATTGGCAATAAACAATTTTGTAAGTCCCACCCAAAGTACAAAACAAGTACCACAGTTTATTATACCGGCACTGGTACAGCAACAGAAATCAATGTAAAATGGCAAGTAATGATTTTTTTATTTAATTAATTAATTAATTTTTTTGCCAAAAGTACAGTACCCAGTGCAGTGGAAAAGTGCCAAACGTTTAACCCAGAGTAGATGTAGATTGTGACTGAATGAGTTGTTGTGTTCCTGGAATGATGGTGTAGCTTTGTTCTACATTACTGTATGCCCAAAGTGTATTGAGTGTGGGATGTATTCTTTATATGTGTAATCCATTTATACTTAAATGTGTGGTGCACTGTCAAATGTCTTCCTATAATCGTTGCATGCTGCATGTTATCTCTGTTATTTGTATGCTTGCCTGAGTACAACTGAGTCAATATGTTGTCCCTTGCAGACTGTATATTGTTTCCAGCAGCCTTTATGTTGTTCTGTGAGTATGCTATTATCTGTTATTTGTGTGCATATTTTGTTTGCTATACATAATGTAATTATTTGTCAGTCAGTCATCTTCTATACTGTCTCATCCTGTTAGGGTTGCGGGGAAGCCTGGAGCCCATCCCACAACACAGAGGGCACAGGGCAGGGGACTCCTAGTGTGGGGTGCCAATCCACAATAGTGTAATTATTTGTACAGTGTAAAAAGACAGGTAATGGGTCTGTAGTATTTTTGTTTATTTATTTTACATAGCTATGTTAGGTCATCTATGATATGTGTATTGTGGCCTGTAATCACTGAGTACAGAGTGGTAAATTTCTTGACGTTTTGTACATTGTATATACTTATTAGTGTCTTCCAGTTGTGCAGTAGTGTGAGATCTGTAGTTTAAAGTTTTGTGAATGACACTGTGTTATGTGTGTGTTTTTGCTTTTCCTCAGCACCATTTTGGGTGTGTTCTGTCAGGGAGGGAGGACCAGTAGTACATACAGCTTACCGGCAAAGGTGTGTCATTGCGTTCTACTTGTGTGTTGTATAGTGTATGGCGTGTTGTATAGTGTATGTCTATAGAACGGTCTATATTATTCAAGAATTGTGTTATTTTCAGATTGTGCATGACTTTTTTTTTTGCAGCCTTTGTGACTTTGCAGCCAGTGCCTGTTTGTGCCATATAATGTACTGGGTCTCAGTCTTTATTCCCTTGAATATCTGTCCCAGGTGTTGTTCTCTTTGTGTCGATCAGTCTAACTCACATCTTATGTCCTTAATCTGTTCTCCTAGTTCACATTCTCAACTCCAGCTTGTTACGCTGGTGTGATGTCATTGTGGTGGGGTCTTGTCAATGTCATGTTTAATGTGAGCATTTACTGTGAGTGATGCTGCATATATATGTACATCACTTAATATTTGGAGCACATCGTATATTTTGGTGTGGTGTATTCATTAATACTTTCTCCTGTTACTGACAATGTTTTGGAGGTATGTACTTTTGGTATGGGTTTCTGTGTAAACACTTTCTCGGTGTGTTCCATTAGTATCTGCAGTAATGTGGGGTCTAAGGCGGGCTGAGATTGCGTGGTTTCTCTGTGATGCTATGTGTTACTGTAGCATCTGGCACACTGGTGCTCGGTGTGTCATATGTGTTGCATGGTTGTGTGTCATGTCAATGTGTACTGCCATTATCGTGGTCCCGTCTCTCCAAGCTTGCCGTGCCTCCATCTTTGATTTCGTCCACTGCTGTTTGTGGAATGAGGCCATTGCTGATGACTGTACATTTCTAATCTGCAATTCTTTGTTTTCTTACCCACATCTCAGGGCATTTATGTGCAAATACTTTATTCTGTTTTATGCTTTTTTTCCTGTGTTGATATATAGTAGCTGGGCATGATAAAAGCACTCACTTCTGGTGTCCATTGCAAGCACAGCTGTGCTTTTTGCTATTTGTAACATAACGGCTGAGGGGTCCATAAACCATAAAATAGCCTCAGATGTTTGGGTCTGATGTTCTGACCCACAACTTAGTTGAGGAACCATTTTAGTTGCCATGCTTCAGTTAAGGAAAACTGTGGTCAACTTTTTGTGCTTTAGACTCTAACTCATGAACATTTGTAACCTGGTCAATGTCCAAACCAGTATGAATTCAAACGTTTATCCACGTTTTTGTCTGTAGGTGATGCTAATTTGATCCTGATGTCAGTGTACATTTGTGTCTGAGAACCTTTTATTTTGTGTGCTATGCTATGTTGAACTTGAACCTGTACCTTTAGTAAATTTTTTTTTTTGAGAAAAAAAATAAATTTGTACTTTGTCATTCGACTTTAATTTAAGCTGCAGTTCATCTCTGATTTACACCTAGTAGTTAAATTGTCCAATGTGTGTAATTAGACTGTTTCCCTATCAATTTGTTGTTTATGAGGCCCCAATGGACTTTAAATTAAATACCATTAAAGACACTAAATGGAAATTGTCTTTAAGTGAGCTATCTAAATAAAGTTTACTTGATAAGTCAATGAGTTAGATGAATACTACTGAACGTAAATTCTCGCTGACCCTATAACCATTACAACTAAAAATATATTTTTTTAACTGGTTAAACTAATGCTAACCCTTGGGTCATTTTCATCTCCACCACTGGTTACTGACTCATTCTAACAAAGTAAGTTTCTTCTTTAGTGTCATTGGGTACACTGATTCTGTCCTAGGTACCACAGAGAGTAAAGATCAGCCCACATTCCACCAAGGGAGAGTAAAGATCAGCCCACACTCCACCAAGGAACAGTAAAAATCAGCCCACACTCCACCACAGAAGAGTAAAGATCAGCCCACACTCCACCAAAGAGAGTAAAGATCAGTTCACATGCCACCACAGGGAGTAAAGATCAGTCCACATGGTATCACTGGGAGTGAAAACCATCACAGACTCCACTACAGGCAATAAAGATCAGCCTACAATTCACTACTGGGTGTTAAAATCAGCCCACAATACACCAGAAGAACTCAAACTCAGCCCACACTTCACCATGGGGAACAAAACTCAGCCCACATTCTACCATGGGGAGTATCAGCCAAAACTCCACTGCAGGGAGTGAAGATCAGTGGACACTTTACCATGGGGGAGTAAAAATGAACCTACACTGCATTCCAAAGAGTATAGACCAGCTCTGTCTCCACCACTGGAAAGTATAGACCAGCCCTGTCTCCACAACTGGAGAGTATAGACCAGCCCTGTCTCCACCCCTGGAGAGTATAGACCAGCCCTGTCTCCACCCCTGGAGAGTATAGACCAGCCCTGTCTCCACCACTGGAGAGTATAGTCTAGCCCTGTCTTCACCATAGGGCTGTGGTGAGCAGTTTGTGTATGACTGCAATGTCTTTTGTAGGACAGATAGAAAATTGCACATACATGCAGAGAACATGCTAAATCTACAAACACACACACACACCACCAGGGCCAAAATCAAACTCATAGGCTAGATGTGAGTTGCATGCTATCCACTGATTTATCATACAACCTAAACAGAATTAAGAAGTTATTCAAGCATTACACCACTTTTGAGTGAAGCAGATTATAATGGCGATAAATCAAATCTTGCGTATAAATGGCAAACACAGCCCTTTCATGTACATAACTGAGGTCATCAGTGATGGCATACCATGTTTTTATGCTTTTCTACACATACTGCAGACATATTATTGCTACATTTATACCTCCATTCATGTCTAATTTTACAAATTCTACACCTCAATCCTAAAGCAGACCCACACCATTCTAACCTTACCCATCAGATCAGGTATCCAATTAATCATCTTATCAGTGTCTTTCATTTTATGATTATGTTTAGCTCCTTAGTCTTCCATCGTGTTCCTTGTTTGGTATTCCTATTCTGTGTACAAACTGAGTGATTCTTCTGTGATTCCTTTTGCGTGTGAGTGTTTTGAACTTGGATTTTGTCATGTTCTTAGTTCCCAAACACCTGTCGAGTGTCTCGTGCCCTAATGTGCTGGTCCCCTAGAATATTGCTTGATGTCTCTTTCTGGATTCACTGTTCCTAGTTTTGATTATGGTTTTGACTATTTAAAAGTCTGTACATGTGTCAATAAACTGAGCTCTGCTCTTGGAACCATAGTTGTGAGTCTGTTCACATGGCACAGTAGCATTTTGGTGGGTAGCTTTTGGTCACAAAGCCTGTACTCCGCATCACCAGCTGCCATATGTACCCAACACATCCATCGCGAGCGGAGGTAAAGAAGCGGCAAAAGAATACCAGGTGTGAGAACATCCTGTGTGCCAGGTCCTGTCCTTTACCTGGGGTGTGACTGCAGGGGAATGGCTTTAAAGTGCCTTCAAAAGTGTTATTGTAACTTTAGCATGTGGGGACTGTGAGATCCGCTAGAACAAAAATAAAAAATTTAACAATTAAAAGTGTGAACAGCGATAAAAGGATTCAGCCTGGGACTTTGATGAATTGATGCGGGCCGTTTACAAGGTAAAAAAAAAAAAAAAACTTATCGGTGTTGATATTTTGTATCACAGGTGTATCATGCTTAAAAACGAAATATGAACGCCGAACATGGATATCGTGTTTTGGACAAGTGTTGCATTTTTGAAGGCTGTTTATCTATCTTTTTGTGTTTATATTGGTGACTATTAAAAATAAGCAATCGTTGGTTAGTTGTAGCATTAATGGTATGTATTGGCATTCGGTAACTTTAATCAATTTAATATTAAAACAAAACAGTAATAAGCTTAGTAACTGATGCGAAATGATTTAAAATATGTTTTACGGTGTAATAGATTGTTACCAAATGACATTTGCAATGAGATCAGCGATCACAGTAAAACGGAACAAGTCGCAGTTTAAGACGTCTTTTTACAACAAAATATATTACGCTATTAATCAGCTGTGTAACTGTGTTTTTCTCAAAGAAACATAAACTTTATTTAGATATATTTTCACCAGCTAAATAAACCCTTTCTAATAACAGCAAAGCATAAATCATGGTTTCCTTTACAGCTAAGAGATAAAAACAAGACATGGTTATTTTAAAATCTATATTTATGGCGGATTCTACTGAGACCAAGTGTGAAATTATTTTCATTAAAAGCAACAAATACCTGATTTATAAAGCACTAATTGAAGGCAACATGTGTAGCTAATGACAGTGTAGAAGACAGAGAAAGGAGGGTGCAACCTGTGAAAATCCCATTTACATGGAAATTCACACAGGGGACGGAAAACGAGAGCTGACTCAGATAGGGTAACTGCATTACAGCAAACGCATGTCTTTGATTGCTTAAACAAATATCCAGCTGTATAAATAGGTAGCAAAATTGAAGTTTCGTACAATGCATTCGGTGAGCATTTATTTATTAAATAAATGTAAATACTAATATGGTTAAAATAGGCCTAAAAATTAAACAGGTTAAGTGAATAATTTCAAATCTAAATATACATACATACATACATGCTTACACACTGGGAAATTTCTTGATGTTGGTTGAAAGTAAAATGTTATGACCACTTTGAAAAAAAGGCTAAGAAACAAATAAGAAGGCTACGAACAAAAGATAACACTTTCAGATGACTGGGCTGGGGGTGGATTCTGTGCTAGAGCCTTTGGACTCAGCGCTGGGGATGGATTCTGTGCTAGAGCCTTTGGACTCAGCGCTGGGGATGGATTCTGTGCTAGAGCCTTTAGACTCAGGGCTGGGGATAGATTCTTTGCTAGAGCCTTTGGATTCAAGGTGGGGATGGAATCTGTCCTAGAGCCTTTAGACTCAGGGCTGGGGATAGATTCTTTGCTAGAGCCTTTGGATTCAAGGTGGGGATGGAATCTGTGCTAGAGCCTTTAGACTCAAGGTGGAGATGGAATCTGTGCTAGAGCCTTTGGACTCAGGACTGGGGATGGATTCTGTGCTAGAGCCTTTGGACTCAGGGCTGGGGATAAATTCTGTGCTAGATGCTTTGGACTCAGGGCTGGCGATGGATTATGTGCTAGTCCTGTCGCTTCAATGTACTGATGAACCTTGTTGAAAACAGCAATTTGGTCTTTTTATTGACTAGTCTGATTGTCTGTGACTTGACAGGCGGATTTCATGACCAAACTAGACAGCTTTGTGTGCTGTTTTTGTCTGAAAACGTAATTGGCCGTTTTGCCCATGTAGTCAGCTTGATATTTCTTGAATTTGTTGGGGTATGTAAGTGTTTCCTAAGGGGTTAAAACGACAGGTGTCCTTTTGGCATCATAACCTTTAAAGGTTTTGGCCATTAATTAGTAACATCTAGACCGTCTACCGGTTACAAAGGTTTTGGTTTTTCATAAAGTAGAGAATTCTTATTCTGTCTAATCGTGTTATATCATGAATTTTAATAATTTTGCATTTAAATCTATATTTAGATTTATATGAAATAACCGAGCAGTCGAAGAATCTGTAGAATAATATTTAAACGAGCACTGAAAATGTACAATGATGCCCAGTGTTTTACATATAATTATTGTGCAACAGAATATTTTCAGTGCCTGTCAAAAGTGTTTTATTATACTGACCCGGTGTCATAACAGTAGTCAAAAATTTTTCAGGTCAGAATTAGATCTCATGCCCAAAAGCTAAATTTTTATATTTAGGAAAGTCTTATATTAATTATGCTTGAAATTTGATTTTTCATACTGTATTTTGAATATGCATTGGCCCAAGAACTCCTAATTTTATATGTATGCATTGTAGATGAGAAACGCCCTATAACCCTGTATGACACAGGTTTGGTTGATTATTATTTATTCATTTAGTTAGTTGCTTTAACTCGTGCACCTTTAATTGACTAAATCCTGTAAGCTGCTGTATCTCATGTCATACACTCACCTAAACTGCATTTACCCTGGTTCTCCAAAGGCCTGCACTGAAACACGAGGACGGTGTGTTAGCGTGGACCTGGGGCCTTATCTCGTTGTGGCGCTCTCTCAGCAGTTAAAGCACACATGAAACCCACCAGGGAGCTTTGGGAAAGGACTGGCAGTTCAGCCCCTTTTTCCTACATGTGTTCCTCTCCTCCCATTGCCCTGCCCGATCCGACTCCCTGGGACACCCAATCCCTCCAGCGACCTGACCCGCTGGGACAAGGACAATGAGAAGCAATCACTCTCTCTTCATAGGCGCAATCAGTGCTTAAGTTCCCTGGAAGTCTCTGAAGCCCACAAAGAGAAAAGTGGTCGTGATTCCTTTAAACGACCTCAGAAGTTTCTCTGCTGCCTCCACTTCGTCATTCTAATGCACCCATAATGCCCCCATAGCTTTGCTCTGTTCCCACTTCCAGGCGTTCAACACTGCACCACCCATGACCCTCAGCCAGCTGCCTTAATGTGCTAATATGCCTATAAGTGCTACATTGTTCATGTAAAGGGGCTGTTTTAAACGTTCAGGCCAGGAGCTGCTTGAAGCAACAGCTGCATAAAGACACACAGGCAGTGTTATTTTTTTGTGAGCTGCAGTTAGATTTTTCTTTCATTTTCCTTCTTTGCAATTTAGGCAACAATATTGCTTTCATGTGAGCATAAAAAAACATCAATGTTGTGCTACTTTTTTGGATGCAAAGTTTTTGTCATTCTGTACTTAGTAAAGTGTGTTTGTCATTTGTATCTCCTCAACTGCAGAAACACTGAGTAAAAAAATGGACTCCAGAAATAATTAGAACTGTGAGGTAAGTAAAGCATTTAATATATTGTAATTATCGTTTTTCAAGATCTCCAGAGGTGAAAGGACTGAAAATAAAGGAAAAATTTAAATTGTCAACAAATATTTAATTTCAGATATTTTTACATTCTTTTGATTTATCAATTTCTGAGTACATGTCACGATTTAAAATATTCTGAAATTTTAGTAATGGTAATAAACATTCTTTCAGTTGTGCTGCCCTTGCTAGGTTTTCCGTTGTTGTTGGTGATGGTTATTTGTAATCTTTCAAAAAGAGGCTTTTAGGTACTTTTAACTGAATTGTCATTGTCTTTTATAAATAACTTAAAAATGAAATAAATAAAAACCTCAGGTGTTAATGACTAGATAGTGACTAGAAATGTGTGGCTTTTACATGTTTACCTATTTATTTATTTATCTGTGATTTTTGTCTTTAAATGTGGGCGGTGGGTGTCATCACGCACTGTTAATGTAGTCACGTTTAACCGCTGAGTGTAGCTGTGTCCGGTTACACGTCCTCCACAGCCAGTGTTCCTCACTCTATCCATTCTTCTGCCACAAAGATGCCTTTTTTCCATTGCCCACTGCTGTATACGCTGTGTACACGTGGCAAATGATTGCCCCGGTAAAGGTATTTTCTGTTTCAATCTTACTTTTCCTTCCCAAGGGAGAACAAAAGGGACAGGCTTTCTGGAGCCGGTTGTACTGAGAAAATTGTTCAGAATTGCCTCATTCCTCTGCAGATTAGCAAATGCATACAATCCTGGGCTAAGTGCTATTGTGTGCCACAATTTGGCCATTATACTTTGTCTTTTTGATTTAGAAACCCCCCTTACCAATTAAAGTAATACCGCCTTCCAATACCTGCTCCCAATTAAATCTGAGCCATATTACCTGCCTTCGCTGCAGCTGGCCACAGATTCCTACCACTTACCCACATTCATTAGGCCTATTCATGGTGAAAGAGCTGATGGCAGGAATTCAAGCCTCTACCATGTCTTTTCTCCCTCTCCTGCTCTCACACTCCCCTTTCTCTCTCACACTCCTCCTTACACGGCTGCCGTCCCCCTCCTCTCCCTCCCTGTCTACTCTAGCCCCCAAAAGCAACACTGCTTTCAGTGTTGTGACTCAAAATATGCAAAGGAGAATTAAAAAGAGGGAACACCAAATAGTTCCAGAATCATTTATTAACTTATTCATTCATTCATTCATTACTTTTAGCACCCTACTCCTTTCTTGTCTCCCAGGTAGCAGGCTTCATCCATCTTATTGTGTTTGATTTAAACCCTGACTTTGTTTGGTGTGGTGGAGTTTAGAAGATGTGCTTCTTTTCCTGCTTCTCCTTCTACTGCTCTTTCTACTCCTCCTTCTGCTACTCTTTCTCCTTCTCCAGTTGCTCTTTCTCCTTCTGATACTCTTGCTCCTTCTCCTGCTACTCTTGCTCCTTCTCCTGCTGTTCTTGCTCCTCCTGCTGCTCTTGCTCCTTTTCCTTCTGCTATTTCTCCTCCTGCTACTCTTGCTCCTTCTCCTATTGCTCTTTCTCCTCCTGCTGCTCTTTCTCCTTCTCCTGATGCTCTTTCTTCTCCTGCTGTTCTTGCTCCTTCTCCTGTTGCTCTTTCTCCTCCTGCTGCTCTTGCTCCTTCTCCCGATGCTCTTTCTCCTCCTGCTACTCTTACTCCTTCTCTTACTGCTAATTGTGCTCCTTCTCCTGGTTCTTTTGGTGCTCCAGCTGTTGATCCTGCTAAGCATAGACTGGAGACAGTTCTCCCCAATGAGATGTCCAGTGCTTGAGGAGTGTGTGAGTCCCTGACACTGGACATGTAACACTTAGCATTTACACATCTGCATTGTGACATACTGAGATCGTTATCGAGATGCAACATCTGTGGATGTTGAGGATTCTCTCAAATGCTGGAGAGCAGAAACATGTAATCATCTTCTTCATCTTCATCATGAAACAACATATAATACTTTTTGTTAATAAAAATACACAATAATTATACGGTGGCGTGGTGGCACCTCCAGGCCTGGAGTTCAGTTCCTGCCTTGGGTCTGTGTTTGCATGAGTTTGCATGTTCTCCCTGTGCTTGGTGGGTTTTCTCCAGATTCTCCGGTTTCCTCCCACACTCCAAAGACATGCGGGTTATGTTGGTTGGTGTCTCCAAGTTGCCCGTTGTATGTGCCCTAAGGTGGGTTGGTGTCCCCTGCCCTGTGCCCTATGTGTCCTGGGATGGGCGCCAGGCTTCCTGCAATCCTTAACAGGATGAAGCAGTATAGAATTATTCAGTCAACATCTAATAACTCTCCTAGGAAATAAAATTTAACAATAAGAATTTACCAAGCTTTGAAGTTGATAACAATACTATCTTCTTTTTAAATAAAAGTCATTGTTCACATTTCTAAATATGACCTGTTTTTTTTTTTTACTGTTGTTCATTTTCATTAAAATTTTTAAACAATAAAAAAGCAAATTATTAAATTTATAAAATTTTGAAATATCTTGATACGCCAAAAGTATATTTTATGGTGTTTATGTCAAAGTAATCAGACTGTATAAAGGTGTCATGCAGGTGCAGACTGCAGCACTGCAATGTTTTCAACATGACATAAGAGGATGGTTGGTGGCTCGATGAGTAGACCATCATGCTGGGCTGCAGAAGCTGCCTGGTTCAAATCCTAGTCCAGTTACCAGGCGTCCTTGAGTGAGACACCAAGCTGTAGCTCACTGTAACCTGTATATGAAAGAAGTCATTTTGGATAAAAGCATCTGCCAAATGAAGAGTATGTCTTTTTATGACAATCTCACTGTCAGTAACCTGACAGTGTTCCTTTACATGGGTACACAACATTCAGTCGTGATATAATAAAGCGTCCTACTAACTTGCTCCCAAATGTGTTTCAGACACTCAAATTTAACATTAGATGTACTTAACTGTACCGGTACGCTCGGCCAACTTTAAGATGTTACATGTTTAAAGCAGGCAGTTGTGACTAATTCTGAGACCACAGTCATCCATTGAAAATTTCTTGATCTATCAGTTTGATATCTTTAAACTTTAAATTGTACATATTGAATAATGTATATTGTTTTGATATGCAACAAGGAAAGAAAATACTGTGTGTGTGTGAGTCTGGATCTCCCAGGGTTAATATGAGGGCAGGAGAGCTACCTTGGTACAGGGAAACACAAGAGGAACTCTTGCCTTTGATATTCTAAATCAAAGACCTTCCTCACTTTCTATAAGTTGAAGGTTGTTGTTGTTGTTGTTGTTTTTCTTCTTAGCCAGAGTACAAAGTATGCTGACCATGACTTTAACATTCACCTGATATTTCGAAAGGTGATTAGCTTTTTAATTAAGCTCTGAACATCAGAGTAACCATAGTGGGTCGGAAGAGGTGGGATGGTTACTGATGTACATCAAAAAGATGTAGACCCTCCCTTACCAGTCTGCCCCAGCTCCACATCAACCTCATAAACACCTTCGTTATGCTTAACACCAAGGTCACTATTAAAAAGTTCCAATTACACACAAAAGAATAGCAGAATTTTGGATTTCGAATACACAATCAATATTGTAACCAATTAGTCTTAAGCAATGGGGCAGGTAGACTGTATAAGTGTGTTAGAGATGAAGTGCTGAGATGGAATTAATTGCATTCAAACCAAATGTCAACACATATGAAACAAACAACAGAGTGTCCACCTGCTAGAGGAGGATGTGTGGTGGTTTAAGTAAGCTTGCTTCAGATTTATTGCACTCTGAAGGTCATGGGAAAAGGGGGAAGTGTCTCCCGCGCTTGACGGGTGAGTACAGTTCTGCTGACATTGACATTTACAGCGAAATCCAGGTGCCAGATTTAGCTAACCGGGCATCTCAAATCCTTCGTCACTCTCTTAGAAAATACCACAATGGGTGATCTCCTTTCCCATCGTCACGCTGAAGATGTTGCCTTTTGGAAATAACGGAGCGGTAAATTCGTGAGTGGTCACAGGTTTCTCTTCAGAGATGTTTCATTCCGACGCATCCCTCCCACCCCCGGACCCAGAGCAGCTTGGTCGGGCCTCGCTCCTGGAAAGCGCGTTCTAGAGGTGACGTGTTTACAGCGATGCGTCTCGTTGCTGGGTCTAACTACAGTACAGCCGCTCAGGGGCTCCTCACCTTCATCTGCCAGCTTCCTACGTGGCATCTACAAAGCTGCTGTCGGACAGGAAACCTTACACTAACATGTTGTTTTTGTAGTGGTTCTCTGTTGTCCTTCTCCTACAGGTCTTTTCATCCTCCCTAGCCTGGCTACAAGTACAGTTTGACAAAAACCATCCATGTGTTTGTATGTATGGGAGATTGTCATAGTTAAGGGAAAGAAAGCCTTGTACAAATAAAATATTGAAACAATTATATTCTACATAAAACAGTAGAATCTGATTACAAAGTTCAGAAAATAATCTTCTTCTTCTTCTTCTTCTTCGTCTTCTTAATAATAATAATAAACTTCAATGGAACACTCTACAAGGATTTGGTTGGTCATCCCAGCAAAGAAAACATCTTGAGAAGATGCAGAGCAGACATTTCGAATGAGCTACGAGTTCAGGGCATTGCTGGAGATGGATAGCGTGCATTTGTGTGCGTGCACGCGTGTGTGCGTATGTGCGCCCGCGCTCACATCTCACTCACAGCTTCTAATTGAGGTGATAATGGACTTCCCATCTACATGGTCACACTTTCTTGCACATACATACAGTGCTGTATATATAACTTGATACATTGTCAGCGTCTGTGACTACGGAATAAATCTGAGGTGTTAGATGATAACAGCAATCTTCACATATTGAAAAGGCTTGCAGTGAAGAAATTTGCACATTTTAAAGTGAATACATTTAGAATCACTGGGTTTCCCTGCTATGCTAGCAATAGCAGACCTTAAAAAGTACTGAATTTTCTTTTTCACATCTTACATCAGTTTTTTTAACTGCTTTTCAATATTTGTGCAAGCAAACTTTTATGCTGCAAAATCACTTTCCTGAAAAAAAATCCCTTTCACATTGGTGTTTTTAATCTAATTTAATGTAAGTTCACTTGCATGTTTATAATTCTTGTTGAAATGTTGAAATAATCCACACGTTCTTCGTAAAAGGAAAAAAAGTACATGAAGCTGATTTACCGGTGCTTTAAAAAAAGGATGAAATGGTAGTTTGATTTGGATGCAAAGCAACAATTTATCATCACAGACTTTAAGTAAGCCAACAGCAGCACTCTGAGCTGAAGGATTTGGACCCCCAATTATGCAGCATCACAGAGTTTTCAATAAACTCACAAAGATTAGTAAACACTAATGCCCTATGCCAACGCAGTCATCGGCCGCTCAATTGCCATACAAGTGCTGAATGACGAACCAGGAAGTACATTGCGAGTTCAAAAACATTTCTTATTTCCATTTATGTAATATTAAAGGTCAATATCCCTTTAAGGTACATCAGACTTAAAGAGAGTAGGTTCCCAACTGGCAAGAAGCATAACTATACAATTCAAAAGAAGTCAAATCTGTTCAGATACCCAAAAACAGTTTACAATTATTATTATATATATTTTTTATCAATTAATTTTTTCTATCTCATATGTTTTTATATGGGAATTTTGGTTCTTCATCTCCAAAGTGTTCCGCTAGACTTTTAAATGGGGTTAAAATTAAGTTTGTGTGTGTGCGTGTGCATGTGCGTGTGTGTGTGTGTTCACATGGGTTGAAAAAAGGGGGAGTGCCCAATCACAGGTCAGGTGATAAAATTTTTTTTTGCTTTTCTTTTTCTCTCGCTCTCACAAACCGGACATCCTCATTGTTACGGTGCCCGCTCATGTTCAGTGTGCCCAGCCAAACCAGAAGCTCCAGTGTTCCCAGTCCAAACTCTGGGGCACACTGGCCTTCCATGTGTGTTGCTGCCCGGCAGGCGGTGTGTCAAGGGCCTTGATCAAGCATCTTAGAATGAAAAAAAGAAGAATGCCATGCAAATACATACACAGGCCTTTAGTGGCTTTTTTCCAGACACAGTTCCAGTCAGAGGGCACACTTTACCTGTGATGGAGTCCACTACTACCTGTGTGCCTGTATGTGGTATCACCTTACCCTGCTTCTGTATGGGAGAATAATTAATGTGAGTAACAGGTAAGGGATACTTAGACAGGGCTCAAGAGCACCATTCAGGAGTTTGTATGCGTTTCCACAGTGAAATGGATCTGTTTCGCCCACCACTGCCTTTCTCCTTCAGCTGATGAAGACGGCAGCTGCAGACCTCGACGCGGGGCCAGCGTGGCCCTGTCGGTGCCCCCACCCCCACCTCTCACTCACACGCATAGGGAGGGGCTGGGGGGGCACAAGGCCAAATTCAAGGGTCCTCGGAGACATTTGCTAATCTCTCTCACTTGTGAAAAGCTGCCTGAGCTAGGCCTCCCCCTGGCCTGCGAGGTGCTCCACGTAACGCCGGCCACCATCAGCTGATGGCATGCACAGCTCTGCTAAAGGTCCAAAAATATATTTCATTCTGCAGTGCAAGTTACAGAAAATGTACATTACTTGCTCAAATTCAAACATGTTCAATAGAGGTCACCGATATCCTTCCACTGTTTTTCTTTCCGGTAACCTGTTTTCATTGAACAAATTTTGATAAGACTGTCAAGATACCAAAAAAATGTAATGGACAGAGGAAATATTTTACAAGTTTTCCAAGTGTAAGGATTATTGTAATGGCGCAGTCCAAACCCAACTGAATGTTCACCTCATTAGCAACATGAGGTCAGACGGGAGGCCCTGCCCGGCCGAGCAGGTCTGAGCTCCGGTTGCCAGGTGACATGCTCTCCTCCAGACGGCAGCTACACTCATGGAGGTGCCGCTCCTTCCAGTAGCCAGCATGGTAGTGTGTGCGAGGTGGAAAGACAGCCTGTCCTAGCTGTACTGAATGGGACAGTCCTGCCAGCAGATGCTCCAGCTGTAGGAGAGCTCTTCCAAAACCAGTTTTTATCCCCGTACTCTAGGAAAAGAGGAGGTCAGTGCTCCTCATGCTCCCCCATACTTTCCCTTTGTCTTACCTCCCCCTGGTGGCTATAGGTCTTCTTTCCAACGTGGCCTTGCCTTGCAGTGCCTCTCTTCCTCTGTCTTACCATTTTATGACATACAGATGACAAACTCAACACAAGCAGTGTTCCTGAAGACCTTATCCTGTTTAGGTTCTGCTTGCCTGTTTGTTTGCCTCGACCCATGCCGTGATGTTAGGGCTCTCTCTTGAGGCTACACACCACAAAGTGAAAACAGAAGCAGAATGGCATTGTAAATACAAAATACCATGAAGCGAGAGGTAAGAGTAATCCACAGAAGCTAATCAGGTGTTAAATCAGACTGAGGATAATGTTCTTCCTTGGCATTATTTAATCTGAAGCAATATAGATTTCTACTTGAAACTGTGCCCTGGTTTTTACTTCAGTTCTTGTAATAATATGCGAGTGAAAAAAAATGCTGTTTGCTACACAAAAGCACCTCAGCCTCTGCACAAATCTTATTCACACTGTATCTTTAATTAATATTCAATTTAGCTGTTATGACTGGTTTTCAGTTAAAGAGGGTACTGCTGACAAATTCAATTAAAGGGCAATAGGGAGCTTAATGGGCCATGTTAATGATTCATTTTATACAGGATATTCAATAATTTTCCCAGAGAATCTTAGGGAGCCTCAGTTTGATACTGGTTAATGGGTACACAGATACTGACTACATGGGACACAGTAATTAACGGGCACCAAAACTACACAGTACCACTTAAACTCTTTGACCCATGCCTCACCCCCCCCACCAGTTTCCAAAAAAAAAAAATTATTGTAATTAAAAAAAAAAATCCAAGAAAAAAAATAAAATCAATTTAACAATAAACAAGGAAGCAGACGGCGATTAATAGCGCGCGGGAATTTAGGTGCTGTGTGGAGCGCATTAGCAGCACAGGTAGATTGCCTCGCGAGTGCTGGCTCTGTTTTCCCTCGCTGTAATAGTGTGGCCTCTGTTTGCTGTGGGCTCAGCCCCAGCATCACAGCGCCTCGCTGCACACTTTCCTTGCTTCATCTCTCCCATTCATGCTTCCTTTCTGTAAACAATGACAGGGATCCTCGCTGCTTTTCTCCTCGTTTTTTCATTTGTTTCTCTCTTTCTCTTACGGGGCAGAAGACGAGAACGTCTGGTCAGTGGGCCGTGGGGCCAGAGGGGTGCAGCGGCGGGGGCGAGACGGTGCCGGAAAGCTCACATGTGCTTCAGGCAGGGAGGGGGGAGAATGGAAAGTGGGCGGGGCCGCCTGACGAGCACAGCACACACAGTGCGGGTGTGTGGGTGAAGTGGGGTGGAACAAGTGCTATACAGAGTCCAGGGATTGTGTCTTTCCCATGGTCCGTTACCCCCCCCCCCACACACACACACACAAACACACACACCACCACCCCCTGTCAGGAAAGGGGCAAAGAGAGGGGTCGGCTCAGTTACAGACCTCAAGGCCAACATGTGTTCAATGAATTGATACAGATGAAGAAGTACAACACAATGGATGGATTACCTCAACAAAAATAACCCCCTTACTCACACACTCACACACAGACTCACACACGCACATGTTGAAAACACATACACACTTCTTCCGTAAAGACGTTTCGGATTTGTTTTAGTTCATAACCAGCTTACAAAACCTTTATAAAATCAAATTTGGCTTTAATACTGAATCTAATGCGGATAATCCTTAGCAGTCGTGTTTACAGAACAACCTACACAAGCACACACACACACACACACACACACACACAGACACTGACTATGTATTTACATATATTTACTTTATTCCATATGACTACATGTGAATTTTAATATGCAAATATGGATTTAAATACTTAAAACGCAAAGATATTAAACAAATATATTTTATATTGCTTCAAACTCCTCCAGTCCGCATTGACGGGTTCGCAACTGATAAAGTAAACACAGCACAGATCGATGAAAAGCTAAATAAATTTCATGTTTTTTATGTGTCTTCCCGGCAGAGACAAGACAGCCAGAATGACGATATGTTCTTCCTCTCTGACTTTCTCAAACGGCTAGCAGGAGAAAGGGCCCTACGTTTCTCCGGCGTCGCTCTGACGATGAAACGCCTCGTTTGTGGTAGAACATCACGCTGGTGTGCCATCCAGTACAGGCGTCTGATAATAAATCAGACGCACATTCATGTTCAAACATGTAAGCAGTGGTCCTCCTGTGGGGTAAACGCGTAATGAAAAAAGGCTCGCCTGACTCATAATTCTCAGAAAAGTGGTGCTTTCTGACTACGGCATTATGGGTCTGCTGATCACTCCTATATTCTGAGGATTTGTCTTATGGCACAAACATTTATGTGAATAAATAAACAATTTCCAGTATTATGTGTCAAATATCTGATTAATACATATTCATAAGGAAAGTTATTGCCAGGAAGCCTTTTTTTCCCCCCTGCTGCTGAATTCTCTCTGTGTAGGCTCATTCTCTTCGTGGCTTTATGGCTGTTTAGTTTTTAACTGTTCTCAGTAGGTTTTCGATTTCTTCATTGGAACGTTCTAGCATAACGGTGCACTTGCCTGTATTTACAATTCATATACAGAATTATAGTCTGAGATCTTTCGTGATTTTAATATAATAAAACAAAGGTGCCATAATTAGTAAACGCTTGTAAAGTGTAACATCACATCACACCTACGCAATAATTCAAATGATTTCGCAGCATCCCGAACCCTCTCTGAATAATGTATTCCTTTAACGGGTTTTTTTTTTTTTTTTGATAGAGTAAAACTGTGACGCTGGAATTCCTCTTTATTTTAGCATGGTTTCAAGAACATATTCGATTTAAAACAGTGCCGTGACCTCTATTCATGGCAAGACATAAATATAAAAAACAAGCACACAATTCAGCCTGTTATGCTTCTGTAAATATGTCCTGAAATTGAATATATGCTCCTGAGGGTGGGATGTGTGTGTTTGAGGGCCTACTGGAAGGCTGAGGATGCTCCCGGTATTTTAACGAATCTTCCTCTCCATGCTTTACTGCAGCGTCTTGTTCTCTGTACCATTGCTTATTAATGTCCTTGCATCAATCCCATCGCTTGGCAACCTGATTTCAAATTACACTGTCGAGACCTTGACTCCTGCCACTTTAATGTAATTTTAATTACAAGATGCAACACGCTAATTCAGCCCATGCTGGATCATTTCATGAGCGTAAACAAAATATCTGTCAGGAATCCGATGCTTGCAGCATGTGATCAATGAGGAAGCCGTGGTGAGCGAGGCTGAGGAAAGGAGACCTGTTTCCCCTCACTGCCAATGCTAAATTTCTCCTTTTAGTTATAAAATAATTTCATTCGTTCTCTGAATAACTTTTTCTTAGTGTGTCAAGGACCATAAAAAGAACAAGTTTGGTTTCACCCAGGAGAGATTAAATAGGATAAGACCTTGACTAAAGATGGATTCTTGACCATACAGATCATTTCAGCTTAAAGAGAACCGAAGCAGTCATTAGCAGAAGAGACTGAAGTGGAGGTGCCATGTTTCTGTGTGGTTTCTGGCATATGGATATTAAATTGCAGTCACACTGCCTGCTTCACCTGGTTACGTGCTCCAGATGGGATTTTACATCCTTGTCACTAGTGCCATGTTCGCCTACCTCAGTCACTCGAAGGCTTGCTTTGCTTATTGCCTGAAGCCGTGTGTGCCTCAGAGCGAGGTCGGGAGGCTGGTGGCTGGAAGAGCAGGGAAAGATGGATGGAGAGAGCCGGCTCTCACCGCTGCACCACGACTCGATCCCTGACTTTTCACCATTAATCAATCAAGCGGAGTAAGGCTCACCGGTGCTTTTGAGAAGCCAGGCTGTCGCACCCACTCACCCCACACAAATCTCCCGTGGGCCCCCGCTGAGGCCTGCACACCGCCAGCTGCTGGGTGAGAGCCAGGAGCAGCCCCCCCCCAGCCCCTCTGGGCACAGCCCACTGTTCCTCCCCTCTCTCATCACCCGTCAGTCCCCTAATCCCTCTCTAGTCTCTTTCTCCCTTTCATTTTCCCTCCCTTTCCCCCTCAGTATTCCTTTCTTATCAGTCTAACCCCCAATCTATCTTTTCTGGGATTCTTTCTATGCTCTCTTTCTTTCTCTCTCTCTCTCTCTCTCTCTCTCTCTCTCTCTCTCTCTCACACACACACACACACACACACACACACACA